>APFE031735230.1:5274-23125 GCA_000404065.3 Pinus taeda | reverse complement strand
CTATTCTAGTATTTATAATTTCCATTTATCTATAAAATAGGGAATACTTTTAACTATTTATTAACTTATGCACCAATTTAATTAAAATTAATTTATTCTTATAAATTATAGGTAAAGGTAAGGTTCCTAATTTTTTACTGGTTTGTTTGACTCGGGTCCCTAGTCAAATTTAACCGTTACCCTTGTTAGCCGTTGGAGGCTCTGCTCATGCTATTAACATTATTTATTTTTCTGGAGACAATTTAATTGACAAGTGTGTTGAAAATGAATTGTTATATATCAAAACATTCAGGGTTAAGATCTTGGAGGAATTTGACTATCAAAGGATTTGAACTAGTTCGTAACCAAGTCATCTCTTTGGTGAAACCATGATTGGAGATGTTTAGTATTTGGAATGCTGAGATCTAGCACAAAGCTAGTGGTCGAGATAGTCCCAACAATTATTCCATTAAATTCAGCTATTTGAGCCCCTTTGATTCCAAGCACAATTGAAGCACCAGAAGAGGCGAGTTCAACAAGTTGATTTTTGTCACTTCATCTTCAAAAAGCTTATACGTGGCTTCCAAGCTAGAGACCCCACCATTAGGGGTGCATGTCATGTCAGAAAATAGAGAAAGCATTTTTGTGACCTTAAGAGGAGGACCAACTGGCTATTCTTGAATGGGAATTTTCCTTTTGGCTTTAACTGGTTGAGACATCTCTCATGAATTCTATTTATCGTGCTTTGACACACATCAGATTTAATAGAATTTTTTATCTGAGAAATTGCATCGTTGTCCTACCAAAAGTTGTGATCTCCTTTGTCTCCAGCGCTGATTACTATTATTAGAACATCGTTAATATAAAGTCACATCTGCCCTTCATCACAACTTTTCGAATGAAACCTTTTCTTAGAACAGTTGATCTCCGATTGTGATATGTATTTCTGTATGCATCATTTTTACCAGAGATTTTCATTAGAAAAATAGGATGGTTGTCCTAGCAAAGCTTGCGATCTCGCCTATCTCTAGACTCGGTTTATTTTATCAAAACATATTTAATATAATATTGCATCCTCCCTTCATCGCAACTTTCGGAATGAAACCTTTGCTTGCATCCGTCGATCTCTGATTGCGATATTCCAATAGCCCTTGCCTCCTTTCAACTCTTTTTGACCATCGTGCTAGCCCCCAAATTGGAGCCCTCTCTATCAGGCATTTCCATTCAGAGGTGTATCCTTTGTGGATGACATGTCAATTTTCTGTCATCGATCACCTTCTGTCTTTAGTCCTTGGTCCTTTAGGTCTTCATGTGACTGCGATCTAGCCCCAGTATTAGAACCCTTTAATCGAAGGTTTCACCACGATGCACAATATGCCTCAACCTATGATCTTTGATCTCCCATATGTGATGCCATCATTGCCACGTATTTGCCACACGTCGCCTTTTGAGTAATGCCACATGTTACCCATTTTTGGCGTACTGTGAGCCTTGAAATTGTTTAATCCAACTACCATGTATCAACCATGTTGGCACATCATTTCCACATGTGTCTTATCAGATCCAGTATTTTGCTACCGCAGGTCCCTTTGGGAGGAGAAAGAAAACGCCCCAACTTCTTTCATTTTTCACACAAATTCTTTGTTAATTTGTGATCGCCCATCTCGGCACATTAACAAAGTATTTTTGTATTCTTTTTGATAGCCAAGCCTGTATTTCCCTTGAAGCACATGGCTTTAGAAGGCTACCTCAAAGTGAACCTCGTCATTAAACAGTTGATCTGTAGCACTTCTACGAAATGGTGAATGAAAGAGGCAACGAAAGTGGTTGCAGCAGCAGTGGCAGTGGTTTCAGCCTCCACCACCACTATGACTCTGAGCACAAGGTTCTTGATGAGGTAAAGAAGTCGCGAGATTAACTCCGGGCAAGTGCAAGCAGAAGGAAACATAGAAAGATTAACTACCACGGCCTCCCGCTCGTAGAGCGTCAGGGACTCGATGTGGTCAATATGTAGGAGCTCGAATTTGATGGGGACATTGAGATTCTTGGAAAAATTGCATAGATTGTCTCTGGTAAGATGGAGCTCCAACGATGAGGATGTTGAGGAGCCAAGCACAGTGATGCGAATAGGTAAAGCAGTGCAGAGTTTGACAGCAAGTTCTTGGAGAAATGATTCCCACTAACCCCTAAGACAATTTCGAAATCTATGATATGTATTTCCTCTACACCTTCGAGCACTTCCAGGAACTTCTTAGATTTCCAACAATAGAAAATGGAGAAATTGAGAGAAGAATATAGAAGAAAAGATGGGCTTACACAAGTTTAAGGGGAGATGGGAAACGAATGCTCTAACTTTGGAGGTGCTCTTTGGGATATATTTTAGAGAGAGGATATTCCCAAATTACATGAAACAAACCTTTGAAATATTTTCAGATACAATTAAAATTTTGCATAGCCAAGTAGAAACATACACAACACTTCATTTGGCATGGAAGGGTAGTTTATCTAAGAAATTTCATGCATTATGCATTCTAATTAGATGAGACAGTGTGATATTTGATCATTCTTTCAAAACATACTCGACATGGAGCAAGACGAGTTGTGGGGCTTCTGCTGCCATGACTCATATATGGTGATGGTTTCATATCAGATACCCAGGTTAAGGGCATAATCTTGAAGTCCTTGGGAGATCTGCAGTTTCTAGAAATCTTAAACATGGAGAAATTTAAACAAATCACTGGTTCTATTCCCCCGTTATTGGGGAAGCTCCACCAGTTGAAGAAGCTGATTCGACACTAATTGGCTTAATGGTTCTATTCCTTTGTCTCTCGGGAACTCCACAATATGGAAGAATTTTACCTATCACGGAATGGGCTCATTCGAAGTATTCGTGACATTTTTAGAGGTCTTAGGAAAATTCACATTTTGGGTCTCTTCACCAACCAATTCACACGTTAGATTCCCACCTCTATAGCCAGTCTCCACAACCTCACTACTCTCAATCTCCATGGAAACTTTCTTAATGGCTCCATTCCTCTGTCTCTGGGATAATTGCATTTTCTGTAGATGTTGGATATGTGTGACAATACGATCACGAGAATCACACCAGATTCTATTGGTATGTTAACCAATCTGTCCCTCTTGTACCTCTTTTCCAACAAAGTCAACGACAAAATCCCATAATACATTGGCTGATAGTACTTGATACATTGATACCAGATGTTTTGGAAAACTTCAAAAACCAAAAGGGGCAATTTACGTGCTTTGCCATTCAAATAGAGGGAGAGATAAGAGGTATACAAGATTTATTTTGAGCAAGTCTCATTGGCTTTCCGAGCGAAAACATTATGGAGGGGCTGAAATCTTCTCTACAATGTATTTAAAGGTCGCTCTACAAAACATTTCGGTCTACGGTCTTTCACAAGAGGTAAGGCAGTAATACAAATATCAGATCTGCTAATTAGCATTTTATTTCATTATTTGTCACGGTCTGTGTTTTATAAGTTCAAATTTGGGTATCGTAGGTAGAGTATCTTTTGGAATATGGTTGGCAAACAAATCTGCCAAGAATGGAAATAAGAATCTACATTGATGTATTCAGAGAGGAAACTATATTTGAGTAGGCTTGTCAATTTTATTTCCATATCTTGAATACTACAATTATTTCTTTTTTAATTTATGTGTAGTTGAATGCAAATTTACTACTAGAATATGTTGAGAGAAATTCAAAATCTTATTATAAGGTCAGAACTAAGGATGGATGGATCTGAAAATATCTTAATATTTTATTACATACATGAACAAACAAAGTTGGGTTAGGCTATATGCTGTTTGTTTGTCTTCCTGGAAAACTTATTTTTCATAAGTTAGTATCTATGTAAAATTTTGAAGTGATTAATCCTGCCGCAATTGTTGGTTTAGTACGCTATATTTGATAAAATAGAAAGTGTTAGAACTTCCAAAAGTGCAATTCAACATCTTTCACTTTATACAAGGGAGAGTGTTATAAACTCTCTCGAGGTGAGGTGATGAATTGTCATTGTATATGGTTTGAGTGTTGAAAAATTCAAGAATGTAACAACGTGAAGTTCATATGTGTAGATGGTGGAAAGATTATTGGTTCCTTCAAGTAACATTCAGAAGGAATTGTCACGTGGAATACTACACTTTAGCAGCTTGCATTGCAAATGATCCTAAAAATTTTTGCATTCCGAGTTGGATTTGCCAAAATATGTCATATGATCATGGTTATCGACGATATCTATGACACCTTCGAAACAATGGAGGAGCTCGAACTCCTAACCGCAACATTTAAGAGGTGTTAGTTGCATGTACCTACAAACATCTATTATATATATATATATATTATATATATATAATTCCTATAGATTTTTAATAACCTTACCTTGAAATTAAGAAAAAGTATGGTAATCCTTCTCGATTTTAAATAAATAACTTTACTTTCAAATTAATAATATCCATTCTACTAATCGAGTGAGTCAACGAATATTACCTTTACATAAATTGTCTGTATAATGATCAGATGGAACCCACCATTAATAGAGTGTCTTCTAGATTATATGAGAGGAGTGTACATGGTAGTTTATGACAACATAAACGAAATGGCATGAGAGGCACAGAAGATTAAAGGTTGAGTCATAGTCAGCTATGTTTGAAAATCTGTATGAACAATTATGATAAAGTATAATATCATACAGATAAATATTTCTTTGTGAGAACCTTAACTTGGGGAAATATTTCTCCAAGTATGATCAATTAATCTTGTTTCACTTGTTCATGTGCTTTTCCAGTAGGATAATTATGTTGATTCGTATATGGTATAAGCGAGGTGGATTTCCAGTGGTTATCTTCCGACGTTCGAAGAGTACCTATACAATGAGAAAATCAATTTTGGTTCTCACATAATGACACTGAAACCCATGCTCACATTGGGGTTTCCTCTTCCACATGACATCCTGTAGGAAATAAAAATTCACTTCAAGTTTAATGACTTGATATGTGCCATCCTTCAACTCAAAGGTAACACTCAATGATACAAGGTATTCCTCACAACCTTTTATAGAAAATAAAATCAAATGGAATAGGTTGTGGATTTATTCATTCTTTATTCAAATTTAAACTTGGAATGCATATGATAATGACATTGGCATTGTGAATGTAGGTGGAAAGGGTGCATGGAGAGGAAGCTTCGTCCATATTGTGCTATATGAAAGATAATCTTAGAATAATAGATGAAGACGTTTGTTGGCTAAAATTAATTGCTTAATAAGTAAATAAAACAACTAATCACCTAGACATTAATTATCAACCCGAGGAGCATATTTTTATTTAAGGAAATCGACAAAATATATGCATAACAATACCAACAACTAACACTGGTTCTATATAATTATGTTCTATACTATCAAGCCCATTCAACAAAAATTAAAATGTATGACTTGAATAATAAAACTAAAATTTCTGTATTCAAGCTTCTGTGATCCATAATGAATTAAACAAAGTCTTTCGGTAGAAATCACATAAGAGAATTTTTTTTGCCAACACGTTTCGAACCAACAAGTATGGTTCATCATCAGGACTAGTTGAAGAGGGAGACCATGGCAAAGGCTTAAATAGGAATTAATTTAGAGACATAATTTCATTAAGGAATATATTTGAACAATAATCTTTAAATTATAATATTAATTTATTAATATACTAAATACAAATATTATTAAGTAACGGTTATATTAAACGACTAGTTTTTTAAAAAAATATTTAAATAATGATATTATTTCATTAAAAAGAAGTAAGTAAATCACATAAAAAACAATTATTCTAATCACACAACTTGAATAATTACTAGATTACACCACACATTGCTGAATTGGAAATTTATTCTTTTACACCCAACATAATTCAAATGCTAAACTAGAGCAGTAAATCAAATGAAATCTAGAGATTGGGTAAAATAACAAATCTGGAAAATGCAACAAGCAACAAAATAGTTAAAAGAAAGGAAATCTACTTTAAGGAATAAAAATTCAAATTCAAATAAACAAACACATAACTACACTAATTTACATGTTCAAGGCAGCACCTCATCAAAGGCAGTGGGCCCAATTGCCCAAGACTCAGTTCCACCTTGAGAAATAATTCAGATCAGATTACAAGTAACAAATGTAGAACTCAATGGGTAACCTCCTTCATTAAAATATATGAGAGAAACAATTACAACATAATGAAGTTCTTAGCTTTGCCTCCAATTCAACAATTGTTCATCTCCAATCTCTCATCTCTTATTTCTTCTCCTACATCCTGTCTAACAATTGTCCATCTCATATCTCCTAATTATCCTTCCAATATCACCTTAATTATCCTCTTCTCTTTGATCTCTATTTCCATTTAAATACACAAAGAGAAAAGGGAAGTTAAAACAAAGTTGCTTACAAAATAATTTCCATTACAATTTTGGATTGTACAAAAAAAATTGATCAGCAAGATCATATCTAAAAGATCTTTCCATTAACATTCAGCAGGAACAAGTCGAATTTGGTATTGCAATTGGAAGAATTTGGAAAACGGTCGCAACAACAAATTTCAGAAAATCATCTTCAAAGAACCTTCTGTTTCTCTTAATACAAACCGAATTTTGGAAAACATCTCATTTTAAATCTAACTCAGTCTGTTCTAGACAAAACCCATGTTTCAGATTTTCTAGATTCTCCTTCATTTGTTCGAAACTTCCAATGCAAAATTGTCACTCCTTATTCCAGTGAATTTCTGAGTTGGAATATTTAATTATGAGTTGGAGACCAAAGTTGCAATCTGAAAGAGATCTTGGTGGCTAAAATCATGAGTGGTGTTACAAAAAATCCATTAATAAACCATCATTGTTAAAATCATGCATAATAATTATCAATTTATTAAAAATAAAGGAGAAAGATAGTATTTATCCATAAGAGCATAAATAATTATAAAATGGAATTATATGATAAAGGACATGATAAAGAAGGGAAGAAATGCATGAAATAGGCATTAAAAAGTGATAATAATAATGACAAATTAGTCACCCAACATACCCCCGAATTAAATATGTTGCATGTCCCGATGCAATGCAAAGCCTTTGTATTAATCATGCTATAATACAAAAATGTTCATTCCAACTCATGAAATTGATGGAACAAATAACTTATTCCTCAAATAATGAATATTCAATTTTAGCAATGTTGATGAAGGTGTAAAAATTTTGACACTAACTTTCAACTATATGTATATGAAGTTGTAGCAAAATATAAGACAAGTAATGACAAACTTCATTAACCATTTTCTCAAAAACTACAAACCAGATTTTGCTGAAATTTCGCAAGGAGATTTCTACTATATTAATGCTTCTCTAATTCAGAAATAAGAAAAATTGATGTAGGTGACAATGCATGATTTCTGAAATTTTACAAACTAATTTAATTTCAAATTTTCTGAGTTTGTGTATTTTAATGATACTTCTTTGGTGTCCAAAAATAATAAGAATTCAGTTTATAGTTTTAAAGATATACACAAATTAATTTTTGCACTGTATAAAAATGAAATTGTATATCTTGAATGAAAAAGAAAGTAGAAAACATCTATCATGTGTATCAATTCCTCCCCCAAACTAGAGAATTAGCATGCCCTCATGCAATACTAGAGAACAAATTGAGTCAGTTGCTACAATCATTATTGAAATATATGCTTGGTGTAAAACAACATGGAATAAGGGAGGTTTTGAGAATGAATAAGGAGATCAATGGATAATAAAGAATATTAATGGCATGGTGATGATAAATAAATGAATGAAAGTAATACTCCCCAAAGCTGAAATCTTCTATGTCTCTGAAAAATTGGAAGTGGTAAAGATGTGGAATGAATTATGATAAATGCTTAATGGATTTTCATGAAATTCTACTAAACTATTAATAAATCATAAACTGATGCTATTTTACCTCAAGTTTTACCTCCGAAAAAATGTGGAATGACATATATGGATTGACATTTATGGAAGCTAATGTAGGCTGAGCTGATGCTAAAAGTAATGCAAAAGGTGGAAGACATGTAAGCACATCTTGTCTAAACAATTATTGTGTTCATGAGTTATTCGAGCCTCTTTTGTTAGTTACAATAGTATGGGCTTGTTGCGAATAGAGTTGGCCCCTGTACTTGTTGTTCTCCTGTAAACAATTCACTATTCTGCATGCACTTTTCTTGAATCCACAATTTTAGTTTTGAACAGAAAGAGATAAATTGCATGCAAAGATTTCAATCAGAAAAAACTTTTGTACAAACACAATAATAATATTTTGTCAAATCAGTAAGTTATGGCAGAGTTCAATAAGTATTACACATGCTATCCCATAATGCATATCATCCCCCTTCCAATTAGAAAAGGGCGCCCATGACCATAAAGCATAGGAAAAAGGGAAAGGACGTTTAGGATTCATAAATGCAGTTGACCAATCAAATAAAAGTAGCGTAAAATACGACAAAGGAAATCAAATAATTACACATCGAAAGATTTGAAATGCCCGTAAAATAAAACAAAGATTTATACCATGATGTAAATAGATATTTATCTTAGGTGGAAAGGTGACGAATGCATGACCGATGATAAATGTTAATGACTGTTGGTATCGAGTGATCGGACAATAATGATATAATGCATGTAAAGATATGGTTTACCATGCATGTTGCCTATTAGAAATGTTGTTCAAATGAGAAATTTCCATTGGAAATGAATCCATAGGATAAAGAGTATTTGGCAGTGTAACATAATACTTCAATACCACAAGCAGAGCCACTGCTGTTAGCAGACATTCATAGCCTCGACGGGTTTGCTTTTTAACCCCAGAAATGAGCGAAATTCCTCCTTTTAGTATTTAGATGATTCTCATTTTCTTGCTATAAAGAGACCACTATGATGCCATGGTAACTAGATAATCATAGTGCCATTCACCAGGATATAACAAAGTAATCAAGCTGGCTCGTGATGAGACTCCCTATCATTCTGACAATTTTAATTCTCAAGGAGGTCATTAACTTGGTGTGGTGTCCATAATGGAATGTCACCCGTTACATCCTTATGATCATGGTAGGCTGGCTTGTACTGAGACCCCCTATCCTGTTTATGACAATTCTTGTTATATTTTAATATTTTAATATTTTAATTCTTTTATTGTAAAGATAGAGAGACCCATTTACTCCTTAAGAGTCAGGGATGGCATAAGAAGTAATAAAAAATGCCAATAAATGTTATGATTTCCCCCCCATATCATCATATCAAAGGGATCTATCCATTTGAAAGTGTAAAAGATAAACTAGCATGGTATTAGAATAATAAATCATTTTATGATGTCTCCAAAGAGAAGATATTCAACCAGTGATTATATAGATGCACCATGTCAGCTATGGAATAAACATGACCATCAAAAGGTTTTATAAGTCATAATGATATTAATATTATTGTTGTTTTTATCGTAGGCACAAATCGAACTAGATGGTTCTTTTATTCAAAACATAAAAGAGAAAGAAAAATGGAAAAATGAATGACTGGCGATGGAACAACAAGAATAAATCACAGTTATTCATTATACCGATTTAAAAAACAAATGGACAAAAAGAAAAATCGGGGTTGTTCAATTAATTGAACAACAATCGTTTAATCGATTGAACAACATACACTAAAAGAGTTTTTTTTAATTGATTAAACATCAATCGTTCAGTTGATTGAAAAAAAAAAGTGTTGTTCAAGTTAAATAAGAAAACGTAAAAAGTGTTGTTCAATCGATCAAACAACAATCGTTCAATCATTTGAACAGCAAAATCGAAAAGAAAAACATGCAAAAGTGTTGTTCAATTTATTGGACAAAATCCGTTCAATTGTTTGAACAACAGTAGTCGAAAATGCAAAAGTGTTGTTCAATCGATTGAATAGCAATCGTTCAATTATTTGAACAACAAAAAAAAAACGAAAAAATGTTGTTTAATCATTTGAACACAAAATTGAAAAGGAAAACAAGCAAAAGTTTTGCTTAATTGATTGAAAAACAATTGTTCAATTGTTTGAACAACAAAAGTAAAAAATGCAAAAGTGTTGTTCAATCAATTGAACAACAATCATTTAATCATTTGCACAACAAAAATAAAAAATAAAAAAGATGTTGTTCAATCGATTGAACAATTATCGTTCAATCGTTTGAGCAACAAATATTAAAAAATGCAAAGGTTTTGTTCAATCAATTGAACAATAATCGTTCAATCATTTGAATAACAAAATCGAAAAGAAAAACACACAAAAGTGTTGTTTAATCGATTGAACATCAATCGTTTAAATGATTGAACATCAAACACGCAAAAAGTGTTGTTCAATTGATTGAACAACAATCATTCAATCGATTGAATAGGAAAATGCACAAAGTGTTATTCAATCGACTGAACAAAAATCGTTGAATCGTTTGAGCAACAAAAATAAAAAAATAAAAAAGTGATGTTCAATCGATTGAACAACAATCATTCAATCATTTGAACAACAAAATCAAAAAAAAAAACACGCCAAAGTATTGTTCAATTTATTGAACAATAATCGTTCAATCGTTTGAACAACAAAAGTAAAAAATGCAAAAGTGTTGTTCTATCGATTGAAAAACAATCGTTCAATTGTTTGAGCAACAAAAATAAAAATAAAAATGTAAAAGTATTGTTCAATCGATTGAACAACAATTGTTAAATCGTTTGAACAACAAAAATAAAAAAACGCAAAAGTGTTGTTCAACCAATTGAACAACAATCCTTCAAATGCTTGAACAACAAACACGCAAAAAATGTTATTCAATTGGTTGAACAACAATCGTTCAATCGATTGAACAACAAAATGCACAAATTGTTGTTCAATAGATTGAACAACAATCATTCAATCATTTGAAGAACAATCGTTTGAACAACAAAAATAAAAAAACGTAAAAGTGTTGTTCAATCGATTGAACAACAATTGTTCAATTGTTTGAACAACAAAAGTCAAAAATTCAAAAGTGTTGTTCAATCGATTAAAGAACAATTGTTCAATAATTTGAACATTAAAAATAAAAAACGCAAAAGTGTTGTTCAATCGATTGAACAAAGTGTTGTTCAATTGATTGAACAACGATCGTTCAATCGTTTGAATAGCAAAATCGAAATGAAAAACATGCAAAAGTGTTGTTCAATCAATTGAACAACAATCATTTAATCATTTGAACAACAAAAGAAAAACACGCAAAAGTATTGTTCAATTGATTGAATAACAATCGTTCAATCGTTTGAACAGCAAAAGTCAAAAATGCAAAAGTGTTGTTGAATCAATTGAATAACAATCATTCAATCGTTTGAACAACAACAATAAAAAACCGCAAAAGTGTTGTTCAATCGATTAAACAACAATTGTTCAAATGATTGAACAACAAACACGCAAAAAGTGTTGTTCAATTGATTGAACAACAATCATTCAGTCGATTGAACAACAACACACACACAAAAATAAGTGTTGTTCAATAGATTAAACAGCAATTGTTCAATCGGTTGAACAACAACACACACACAAACACAAAGTAAGTGTTGTTCAATTAATTGAAAAACAATCGTTCAATCGATTAAACAGTAACACACAAAAAATTATGTTTTGTTCAATTGATTGAACAACAATTGTTTAATCGATTGAACAACTACATGCACACAAAAATAATTATTGTTCAATTAATTGAACAACAATTATAAATACACAAAGAAGAAATCAAAGTTGTTTGTTCTACCAAACAACAACTGTTCATTTTCCAATAGAATGGAAACTACAACTTCGAAGGAAGAAACACCTGAAACACAAAAACATAAGAGGAATCAGAAAACAAACAACACTTTATTTAAAAATAGTAAATAAATTTATTTATTAAGTTACAACAGCTATGATGTTGTTTCTTAAGGGAATATCAATCTGTTAATGGAAAAAAAATGATCTCTTGGAAAAATGTTTTGGCAGTAGTGAAGTGAATCTTCAAATGGAAATCAATTCTCCATTTCTTCTGTTATGAATCGTGTTAGGTAATGAATTGGATGAAATGCCCTTGTTTCATTAACATTTCTTTCAAGAATTTCTCATTCATAATTTAACTTCTTTTATTCTCTTGGAACCTATGAAAAATGAGTGTCTACCTACAATAAAAAATGAAATCATGCAAGAACTTAGATGATCAGGCTCTCATAATCTAAGACATATGCAAAAAAATAACAAGTAGTTACTTTGTAAAACAAATGCACGGAAAGATAAACAAATAAAAATTTATTTGTCACCCGAGGGAGAGTAGTTGTCGACCATACTAACCAAAGACAAATGAGAGCTACATCAAAGGTATATCATCAATAGAAATAGGTTTTGAAAATTCCATGATATGATATGTCAATTTTACTTAGAACAACCTAGATAACAGAGTCATTTTTTATTTCGCGACTTAGACCAACATTAGATATTCTAAGCAAACATTTTTGTTTGATGATGGATTCAAATGATTAAAATTGGAGATTAATTAGATTCATTTATTTATTTCTAATAAAAATATGTTTTGAAGACAAGAAAAAATGATGGGTCAAATACGCAAGTGAATAGTTGGAAAAACAGAGTTTTACAAATGCAGATTTACTATAGACAATCAGTATTTGGGTTGTCACCTTCTCATACGATATCAAAATCAAGTGATTCAAATTGGGTTGGAAAGTAGATATCAAGAGCTACTTAGGATAGAAATAGGTTTTAAAAATATTCCCTTTTGGTTCCTCAAAACATGACTGTCTCAATTGTGTTTTCAGAAATTTCATCAAGCCTGCAAGCCAAAAAATATGAGTTTTGAGCAATTTTACCAAATTGGTGATAAAAAATCAATATGATTGTTTGTAGAAATTATATTTTCAATATAATACATCTACATACACAACTAAATTAAAAACTTTATCACCGATGTTGATTTCCACAGTGTGTTGCAACAAAAACAACATTTTTTTGCACAAAAAAAATGTATTTATTTATGCCCTTATTTATTTAACTTTCTACAATAACCTACTCTACTTTGAAAAATTAATATTCTTACGTATAAGAGTTCTTCCAGTGGAGCCATTTTCGAAATAAGGCTTCAAGTATGTACATACCCAAATTTGAAAAATGCATGTTAAAAATAGTAGGGTATGAGAAGCCAACTTCCCTCGAAAAGATGGTGCCAAAAATTGTTGAAGACTGGAGTGATGTTACAAACAAATGATGGAGTGAAACCAATCTTAAATATCTTCTTTACTTTCTTGATTTCCCGCAGTCGTCATATCATGAATTTCTTGAGTTTTTAAAACGACTTGTTGATGTAAACTAGAAGAAACCTCATTTTCTTCCATAACTTCTACAATTTTTGGATTTGAAACATTCTCAATGTCAATATAAGTTTTTTGCAATGTTGCATGTGAGATAGAATGGATGGGAAGGGTAGGTAAATTTTGCAGTTGAACACTGTAAGCATGTTGTATTGGTCTGTTACTGTGAGGGTGTGGAATGAGTTGAGGAGGAAATTGTGTAAGGCATGGAGCATTTTGATGATGTAGTTGATTAGGTTGTGTCGATGATTTTGATAGGAAAACAAGATGTTGTGGAAGAGCTGGAGAAGAATATGGATGATTTGTTTGTGCTACAAGATGAGGGAGAGTAGTCATGCAATCATAAGATGAATCATGCCAAACTTGTAGACAAGATTTATGGGGGTTATATTGAGATTGACATGGCTGCGTTAACACAGGAGTATTCCACAATGGATTATGCAAGTAAGAAGATGGAGAGGAAGTGTTTTGAACCATACATGTAGGCCACGATTTCCATGGTTGTGAAATTGTAGCAGCTTCTTCATCTATTCGATATGATGCTTACATCCTAGTTAAGAAAGAACAACTATGTATGTGATGCTCCTTTTGGAAATGAGGGAAAAATAATTCATCAAATTCTGCTTGATTTTTCTCAACCCGCAAAACATGCAATTGCGAATTTAGAGAGCTAATAAAATCATATTTAAAATTTTCAAATAAAACATTGATTTCAACTCTTATGTCTCTTGTTCTTGTAGTAGATTTGGAAAAGAAAGAAGAAACTTGTCTAGAATTCTTACCAGCCTTCGAGATTCCTCTTGAATACCTTATGCATAATTCACAAACATCATCATATGATAACTGAAAAATATCACCTTTTCCTATTAGATTTAAGAATTCTAAAAATTCATCTTTTATTCCTTTAAGGAGAAGTGTTTTTAATATCTCCTTTGCCAAATGCTCATGTTTTAATTTTTGAAGGTTGTATTGAAATCGCTCTACATAGTCCTCTAAGCTTTCATATTCCCCTTGTATCATATTCAAAATATCTTCACTGGCCTTGCAATAGTCTTGATACCTTTTCAAAAATACATTCTTCATGTCCTGCCATGTTTGAATGCAGTTCCCACCAAGGATTATAAACCATTAGAGAGATGCTCCTTTTAAAGTAAGAGGAAATATTTTCAATCTTTGAGCATTAGTAAAATAATCATATCCTCTACAAAGTACTTCAAACTCAAATAAGAATGTATTTGGATCATCATTTGTCAAACCATGACAATTTGGTAGTGCAGATGGGGGAATGATGTACATTCCTGTCACTCCTCCTAGATCTATGATAGGAAATTCAAAAGTAGCAGTGTGAGTCATTTCTTACAATAATAGAAGATGTTATTCATGTGTTTCTTTAGGGATCATCCTTGAAATATTCCTATCAATTGGTTGGTGGAATGTGTGGTGCTTACATCAACACTTGAGTGGAATCATGAGATTTTTTGTTTTCAAATATCTACCTCTAAAATTCCTACTTCTATCAGTGCATTCTAAATGACTTAAGGCTGACTACTGACGGTAGACCCATCACTGGTTTCCTAGGGTGCATACATAGCTTCTTACCTTCCGTATTCAATATCCAGCTCTCACGAAGTCAGGTATGCATCTGCAACCATATATTAGTGTGGTAGTGAAATTTGACTCCCTCCCTGGCAACGACACCAAAATGATTGGTGAAATTAATTACTTAATAAATAAATAAAACAACGAATCACCTAGACATTAATTATCAACCCGAGGAGCGCCTTTTTATTTCTATGCAACCAGAAAAGTATATGCATAACAATGCCAACAGCTAACACTGGTTCTATATGGTTGTGTTCTATATTATCAAGCTCATTCAACAAGAAATAAAATGTAAGACTTGAATAATAAAACTAAAATGAAAAAGAAGAAATTAAATGACAAGAAAAACAATTATGCTATTGACACAACTTAAATCATTACTAAATTACACCACACGTTGCTGAATTAGAAATTTAATCTGTTGCACCCAACATAATTCAAATGATAATCTAGAGCAGTAAATCAAATGAAATCTAGAAATTGGGTGAAATAACAAATATGGAAAATGCAGCAAACAACAAATTAGATAAAAGAAAGGAAATCTACTTTAAGGAATCACAATTGAAATTTAAATAAACAAACACATAACTACGCTAATTTACATGTTCAAGGCAGCACCTCGTCCAAGGTAGTGGGCCCAACTGCCCAAGATTCAATTCTGCCTTGAGAAATAATTCAGATCAGATTACAAGTAACAGATGTAGAACTTAGTGGATAACTTCCTTCATTAGAATATATGAGAGAAATAATTACAACGTAATGAACTTCTTAGCTTTGCCTCGAATTCAACAACTATTCATCTCCCATCTCTCATCTCTTATCTCTTCTCTTATATCCTATCTAACAATTGTCCATCTCATATCTCCTAATTATCCTTCCATTATCACCAAATTATCCCCTCAACTATCCTCTTCTCTTTGATCTTTGTTTTCATTTAAATACACAGAGAACAAAGGGAACTTACAACAAAGTTGATTAAAAAATAATTTCCATTACAAATTTGGATTATACAAAACACATTGATCAACAAGATCATATCTAAAAGATCTTTCCATTAACATTAAGCAGGAGCAAGTCGAATTTGGTATTGCAATTGGAAGAATTTGGAAAACGGCCGTAATAGCAAATATGAGAAAATTGTCTTTGAAGAACCTTCCATTTCTCTTAATACAAACTAAATTTTGGAAAACAACACATCATAAATCTAATTTGGTCTGTTATGGACAAAACCCATGTTTCAGATTTTCTAGATTCTCTTTCATTTGTCTGAAACTTCCAATGTAAAATTTTCACTTCTTATTCCAACGAATCTCTGAGTTGAAATATTTAATTATGAGTTGAAGATCAAATTTTCAATCTGAAAGAGATCTTGGAAGTTAAAATCGTGAGTGATGTTACAAAAAATCCATTAATAAACAGTCATTGGTAAAATAATGCATAATAATCATCGATTTATTAAAAATAAAAGAGAAAAATAGTATTTATCTATAAGAGCATAAATAATTATAAAATGGAATTATATGATAAATGGCGTGATAAAGGAGGGTAGAAATGGATGAAATAGGTGTTAAAAAGTGATAATAATAATGAAAAATTAGTGGCCCAACAACGTTGTCAATCACATCAATGATATGGTCAGTGAGTTGACCATTGAAGTAAATTGGTAGTTACTTAAACCTGACAACAATGGTCCCATCTCTTACAAGAACCCTATGTTTGACATTTGAATAATTTTTCTTTGTGTTCTTCATTAGAGGAGAGAGGTTGAAAAGGTCTTGAGTTTTTCTTGTAGCCAAGAATGTCTACAAGCCTAAAGAAAACTGGACAGGAAAAAGTGGTGGGTGTGTAAAATAGTCAGTTACTGTGTTTTACATTCACTTACTATGCAAAAAACTATGCGGAGAAATTTTTAGTAAAAATCAAATTTTACAGTCATGAATGGAGTTGAAGTCTCAAGTTTTTAATTGGTAAATGTTTCATTGTCTTTATGATGTATAAACCAAAATATTTTGTTGTGCTCACACGAAAATTTATTTTCTTACCTTATCGTGCAAATACTATATTTACTCTATTTTACTATGTTCTTACTCCGCATAAATTTAACTACCATGTATTAAGATATTGGGTCCGCACGTGACCTCACAAATTTTGTGACTTTTGCGATGGTTCTTGTTTATAAATCCCCGATAGCCAAGGTCCAATATGCAACTTAATTATTATTTGTAAGGATATCATGTTTGTAGCATAATATCGGGACTTTTAAATAGTTGGATGTATAAACCTTTGATGCTTCTAATACTCCAATATACCACTTCGGCTTCCACGTGCTTGGATCCATCCACAAAAAATACTTTGGATTTTTAATTCAAGCATGACATGTAGCATTGGATAATGCTATGCTATGCTTTTTTTCAATTTGATATACCAAGCCTACCATTAAACTATGCACTTGGTACACTAAATCAGATTTGTAATGATGTCGCATGTTTTTATTTTAATAAATTTAATAGAAATTTAAGTAGCGACAACTTTCTTGGAATAATTGATTTCGTTAGAAAATTTAAGTTTATGTGGCTTTATTTTGGAAAATTATGACTCGGATTATCTATAGTATTATGTACATCTTTTCAAAATTTTGAATCCCAAAGGGGAGTCATCATTAGAACAGAAAATGAGTAATAGATCGAGAGAAGAGTTAACCGACCAAAACAGATTAATAAATACCTAATGAACAAAATAAATTAAAATCCTACTAATTCTTAATCCTTAAAAATAAATAGATATTTTATTTTAAAAACTAAACCGAAATAAAACTTACCTACATATGATGACAATATAAAATAAATAATAAAACAAT
>APFE031735216.1:40463-63207 GCA_000404065.3 Pinus taeda | reverse complement strand
GCCTCTATAAACTAGGAAACCAATCCATTCATTAAATGTTTGCTATTTCATGCATGAATCTTCTAGAATAGGTAAATATGTGTCATGGCAACATGAAAATACATTAATTACATCAAAGAGGGTGAAAAATCCCATCTCAAGTCAAAACTGGTCAAAGCTGGGCGATTTCCTGAGCTGTAGATGAATTTCCTGTGAAAACTGCCCAACATGTCACGCACATCTGCCTGACATGTCGCGCGCCTTTGGAGCCATGTTTTGGGCACTTGCAGGTGGCCAAATTGGGCAAGAGTAGGCTTGTTGGAAAGGTCTACGAGTCTACTTTCCAACCCAACTAGAATTTTTGGATTTGGAGTTCATTTGCCCTATCAAAAATCAATTCTCCCAAGACAGCTTTCTGCAGTTCAAAAAGGTGGTAGAAAGTCAAATTTTGCATGTTTTTTGACTTTTTAGAGGCCCAAAACATGACAAAATCTCGAGTCCATCCATGTGCATATGTAACTTTGCATGAAAAATCTGGAAATGCTGAGTTTTTGTCAAATGGAGTTGCCGGGACGACGCGTCTCACCGGGGGTGAGACGCGTTAATGAGCAAAAACCTGTAAATTGCCACAAAATACCAAAAATGACCCAAAATGCTCAATTTTTTTTGAAATTTGTGCTGTGGCTGAGCTATTTAGTACTATGCTCCTTCAAGGAAGCCTCGACCAAGATACGGAGGGGATCGGGCCTTTTTCTCCATTTTAGTGCCTTTGCCAACCGCCTTTGAAGCACTTTCATCTTTGCCTTGCACACGTGCATCCTTGCCCAGTAATGGTTTTTCATGTTCCTCATCAATCTTTTCTCTTGGTTGGCCTTAGCCAACAGCCTCTCCAAATGTGCATTTGCCTGGATGAGCATGGACTCTCGGTCAGCGGGCAATGGGTCACCGGGTCTTCTTCGGTTCAAGATTCGGCCACTAAGAATCCTCCATAGCTCATCAAGTGCTTTCTTCTCCTCCAACTGTTTGTTGCGCTGCTCCAGGTAAGTGATGGTCCATTGGGCACCCTCAAATCTCCTCTGTAAGGCATCATTTTCAGCTCTGAGATGTTGAATGATCTCCTTTGCCTCTCGGCTAGGAGAACTGGCCTCATTACAAATTTACATACAGCCATATAGAACTTTTTTCCTTGCACAATTTGATCATTACAAGCACATTCATGATGTTTCCCAACTAACCAGCAGCCATTCACAAGTTTGAAGGGCCTACCTTAAGCGATTTGATGAATTAAAGGAGGCTTGAGCAATTCTGAAATGAGTTGGGGGATGCTAGCTTGACATGTCGCGCAGCACGCCCAACAAGTCGCGCCCCTCTCAACGTGTCGCGCCCGTTGCAAAATTCCACTATGTGAGACCCTCTGACATGTCACGCACCTCCCAACAAGTCACGCACCTATCTTGACATGTCACGCTTTTTCAGGAGGCTTTTGGAGGCCTTCCCGGTGTCGGAATCGGGTGCAGGATAGCTCGTTGGAAAGGTATTTGAGTCTAATTTCTAACCCAACTGGAATTTTTCAATTTGGAGTTGATTTGACCTGTAAAAAATCAAATCTCCCAAGACTGGTCAAAAAGTGCCCAAATGAGGCTGCCTCAAGGAAGAGTGCTGTTGCAGTCAACTTTTGAATGCCTTCCTCAACCCCAAATTTAGCTCATGATATCTCATTGGAAAGATATTTGTGTCTAGTTATCATTTTACCCATCAAACAAATCATTTGGCCAACCAAGCTAGGATAAAACGTGATTTTCCCAAGGTCACTTCAGAGGTGTCTTTGATTCTCCTGAGGCAACGGTATTCTTTGACATTTCTATCAAACCATGACACCTGTGCAAAAAGTGAAGGAGGATTTTCTTCTTTGGCATGTTGTGGACAAAAAATCTCTCAGTTTTCCAAAATTCATCTTTGATTTCTCTGAAACAGCTTTTGAGTGAAACTTGTCCCGATGTGTGAAACAAGGGATTTTGTCGAAATGAAGCGAGATGAAGGGGATAAGGGGCTTCTAAATTCTTTGGGAAATTTTGGGGAGTGGGGAGGGATGTTAGGAAGCAGGGGAAAGTGGAATCTCAGAGATTGAGTGAGGGGAAGGGGTCCAAAAGGGCAAAACACAGGCCCAACCTAGAAAATTGCCAGGTTGTAGCTAAAAACTAGGGTTTGTGCAAAAATGAGGATTTTGGGGGATCTGAGTGTTGGGAAGTGCTTGATAAGGTACATTAAGGATAGGGGAAGGTGTATGAACACTCAGGAAACAAGTTTTGCTGATGATTTGACCATCCAAGAGAAATTGGCTTCAAAACCCTAGGAGAGGGAAATGAACTTGCCAAGGCACAACTGAAGCATGAACAAGATGTAAAATGACTCATTAGACACTGACATGATAATGAAAAACCTATGAATGATGATAGACGCAGCTGAATAGTGACATAGATTGGCATTTGGGCAACTTTGAAAAGAGTGAGAGCAAACCCTAGACCTAATGCCTTAGTGACCAAATTTTGCTTGAAGACTCACTGAAATGACAAAATTTGACCTTGACACTCTGAGACCACTTTGTAAGAGCATATTTGATCACTGGAGGAAGGCTGGAAAGACTGACACTAACAACTCATAAAAGCATTATACTTAGTGTATTTTCCTTTTTCGCCTATATTTCCCCTTTTCGCATATATTTCTCCTTTTCCGCTCATATTTTCATATTAAAGCTAACTATAGTATTAAACCCCTGAAAGGTCCCTTTCCTGTATATATTAAATCCCTTTATTTAAATATCCCGAAACCCTTAGTGTTATTATAAAAACTATATATGAAATAAAATATCGCATCGGCAGATCGCAAGCTTCTCAACATGCATGTACACCCTCTGCCATTGCGATATGCGATGCACGATAGGCACAGATATGACCCAAATATATATTATATTTCATGCCACATCACATCTGCCTCCATCGCAAGTCCCGCTAAAGCAATAAACCTCCGTCGTTGCGATCTCCGATTGCGACGAGCCCGACATAATATATATTATAATTCATACCCATATCGCATCTGCCCCTCATTGCAAGTCCCGTTGAAGCAATAACCCTCTGCCATTGCGATCTTCGATTGCGATGGAAACCCGGACCCGACGCAGTATTAACCATGTTTTATTTCATGTCGCGTCCGACCCCTATCACATTCCTTTGCGATGGGCCTTCCTCCGCTTAGCCTCGATTGCAATATGCGATGAACTCGGACCCGACGACATTTATCTGCCCGGGTTCATAAAATTTCAAGTCCGCCATATGTGTTTTGCGAAGAATTTATTTTTTACGATTTTAACAAAGAAATAGCCCAAAACCTCCATTTAATCGCTAATATCAGTTTAACCCATAATAAAGCCATTTGTCGCCATAATTAATCATTGGGACCCTCCATTGCTCTTTCGCGCTACGCTTTCACTCCTCCACCATCTGATCACGACCATTGAAATCCAACAACCCTCAGTGATTTCAGGTTGGCTCTCTGTACGAGCATTACCCGCCCGAAAAGTGGTATTCCACTGACCTCCCTTGCTACGTGTCAGGCTCAAGTTATTTCGGGTGACCCCCTCCCAAAACCGCCCACGCCTTATGAGCGGTGCGATGAAAACCAAAGCCGCCTCCCACATAACGACAAAATAGCCACTGTTCATTTTGCACCATAATTCAGATAAAAGACTGTTTTTCCATTTAAATGCCCAAATCGCCATTTTGCTCTGTTTTTCCTGTTTTACACAGCGAAGCCTCCATAAGCCTCTGCGACCAATAAAACCATCATTTTACCTTCTGATACGCTCTAGACTCCTTCCAATATCCTCTCAAGCTCAATAAAGCCATTGAAGACCTCTATCACCTATGGTTTCTTAATAATTTCTGTGTTTTGCAGGTAAAAATCCCTATTCCAGGCTTACAAAGAAAAAGCCTGCATACAGTTTGGAGACAAATCTAAAGGGATTTAATGTTGAAAAACATAGTAAAAACATGAAATGCACAGTAAAGGTTACTCATCTGGGTCAAATGATTTTCACAGAGTTTAAAGAGTATCAGATGAAAGATCAAATGAAGGAATTAACCAGCGTAAAGGATACAAACAGTCAAGTAGCTTAAAGGGAAAAATATCAAACAACAAAGCAGCCACAACCTGAATAAAAGGGACAACAAGAAGCAGTTCAAAAGCTGCCCCTATCTTCTTGTATGAAAATTTTCCTTTCCTAGAATGAATCTTAATCAGTTTTAGGATATTTCCTTAGTTTCGTTATTGTATAAATAACTCTCTTCTCGAGATGTTAAGGGTTTGAAGTTCAAGATTCATTGTTCATTGCTTGTTAAGTTGTGACTGTTTACTCTACTTTGAACCTGGAAGCCACCTTTGAAGGAAGCTTTTTGTAGACACTTGATGTACTCAGTCTTTCTAGAACCTTAATACAAAGCAGGGGATTCTAAATTTGGTTTTACACAGTTTGTGTTATCGTGTAAGTTTTTCCAGTTATCAATCATTATGGTTTTCTTCATATGCTTATGACTTATAGAGATATCTAGGTAGGAATAATTGTGTCTCAATTTATTCCTATAAGCTCCTGAAGTGATCATCTATTAAGAGAATGGATTAATGAACTGTTTTTTTAGCTAATCCCCTCTAATCAATAAATCATCAACATCTTGCGTAAGCTTAAGTATACTGCCTTAAAACTTTGGAACATATTTTAGAAGGTTTTCCTACTTATGATTGTTCTGTTTTACAGTTTGGAAACTGTGATAATCATATTATTTGATGTCTTCTTCTCACCACTATTTTGATCTATATCACTGTGTAAAGTCTTATAGCAGCCCTTTGCTGAGATATTAATATAACCCAAAGGATTAGATATTTCAATTCTACATCTGTCTTCATTCATTGGTCTTCCAAAACCAAAACCAAAAACCCCAAAACAATTATTTTAGATGCTCTGGCATTGGTAGCTGACCTACTACTATCTCAAAGGTACAACATCATACTGGCGCTGCTACCGGGGATTCAAATTTCATTTGAGTTTCCCTTGGGAAAACGATATTCATTCATTCTTTTCCGTCAAAGGTGATTAAAGGATTTAGAAAGGTTAAAATTATTCACCTAGGCGACTCCACACTCCCAAGTTGGCACCTTTTAAACATACTAGATCTCGTTTAGAAGCTGATATAGTTAATCATCTGTCAGATCCTGGAAGGCTTCTTAGAAAATCCAGTTCTAAAAGAGGACACCAACCATCTTCTTCTTCCTCTTCAGTCCTGTAGTCTAAAGAATTAGAATCATTTGACCCCTATAGTAATATCCCAGCTGATCCTGATTACTCCCATTTATCACCTAGGGTTGCTGAACTTCTAGATAAAGGAGTTGATTTTAAGTCAGCCTACCTTATTCATTGATTAGAATCTCATCCAATACCCACACTATCACCAGGATCACCTAAAACTGAATCTGATTTGGGTATTAATATACGAGAATATAAAGCCACAGATTTCATATCCCCTACCACCTATCATTTTCCTTCCATTTTTGACTAACCTGAAGCTTCTTCTTATAAACAATCTGAGGAGACATTTTCTATATATTCCAATCCTCTCTTTGAAACAAAAGAAGGTATTCCTTTACAGGTCCCAAAGCTAGTTCTTAGGACTCCTTTGAAGTCTTTCAGGAGATCTCCTCCTTCACCTCCAACTAGTCCATCAACCCCTGAATCACCATCTTCTTCCTCTACTTCTTTTTCATCCTCTACATCCACACAAACACCTCATACTCCACCTGGACAACCTCATACACCTCGAAGCACCTCGTATACCACCTGCTGTCATGGCTTTCCAACCTATTGTACAGGCTAGATATGCTACCTTAGTCTTACCTAATAACCTTGATGCATTCCCAGCTGGATACTTAAAATACCTTCCCAAGTACAATGGAGAAACTGGTCCCTCAACTGAGGACCATCTTCAAGATTTCCTAGACTTTGCAGACAACATGAATATTGAACAAGAAAATGTTTATATGAGATTGTTTGTACAATCACTTGAAGGAAATGTGAGGATTTGGTTTAGGCAGTTACCAACAACTTCCATTAGAAATTGGGAAGAGCTTACAACCATATTTAAAAATCAATGGGGTGTGAAAAAAG
Source organism: Pinus taeda (assembly GCA_000404065.3). NCBI lineage: Eukaryota > Viridiplantae > Streptophyta > Pinopsida > Pinales > Pinaceae > Pinus > Pinus taeda. Next base: position 57,017 of record APFE031735216.1, on the reverse strand, counting down.
ATCCTCTTTACTTCCTCGTAGACTTTGAAGAGCTTAAAAGGAAATTCGGTGAACCAGTATTAGATTTTATCAAAATATTCAATAAACTCTATCACAAAATGCCTGCTGATTGTAAGTCCCCTGTAGCAGTAGCTAAGTCTAGATTCTCTAAAGCTTTTGATGATGAATTTGTTGTTATGCTACGAGAGAGAACTTTAAGAACTCTTGAAGATATGAAAACAAACACTATAGAAGTAGAAACAAATAGGGCAACCTCAACTTCTTTAAAACTTAAGGAAGAAAAGGCCCAAAGAAAACTCAAATCTGTTCAAGAAGCCTCTAGTTCCTCTAAGACTAAATTAGAAGACTCAAAAATAGATGAAATAAAATCTCTTCTTAGAAACCTATCAAATAGGATTTCAAAGATTGAGACCCAACCTAGGACAATACAACAAACAATTACTAGACCTCAAAACCAAAATCAAGGTTAGTATAAAAGAAATCCACCACTACAAATTCTTCAGAGACCTACCAATGATCAACAGGTTCCTACTCCTCTATTGATAGATGACCAACAACCTGATGATAATACTATGACAATTACTGAAGATATTAATAATATGAATTCTTATTCCAATCAAACATCCATCATTCCTCTCTCACAACAGAATCAGGTTCAAGAAGATCAGGAAGCTTCACAAGTCTTTAAATATCATGCTTTTCTAAATTTTTAATTGCAGAGTTAAACAATAGGTATGATCTTAGGCCTAGGACTAGTCCTGGGAGATCTCCAAAGGAAAATACAATCATTGAACCATGTACCAAACTGCTGAAGCTTAAACAACTCTTATTTATCCCTTAGATCAGTGAATTGATACTACCCAAACTGGTAAAAACATTTTGACTACATTTAGTGTTGAAAAATAATTAGAGAGGGTTAAGATCCCAATTCCATTGTCAGAACTTTATAAAAACCCGGGTTATAAAAGCCAAGTCTGAAAATGGATGCAAAATACCTCGGTTGATGCTGAAGGCGATGTCATAAGTTTGCAAGATGAAAAACCAACAATAGTTTTTGGCGCTAGTTCAGACATGATAGATGAGATAGTGCCTCCTTTTTATGTAACTCTTAAAACAAATGATTCCATGTTGTATAATTGTATGCTTGATTCAGGGGCATCACACAACCTTATGCCAAATTCTATCATGGACCATTTGAAACTCGACATAACTAAATCCTACCATGACCTGTACACCTTTGACTCTAAAAGCGTGCCCTGTTTAGGATTGATCAAGGATCTAGTGGTTACCCTTACCCAAATTCCAGTGAGAAGTGTAGTACTTGACATTGTTGTCACAGATATCCCTCCCAAATTTGGAATGCTCCTTTCTAGGTCTTGCTATGCTAAATTAGGGGGAACTCTATAGATGGATATGTCATATGCTACTATTCCTATTTATGGAGGGGAGCAATTAAGATTATATAGAGAGGTAAGATTTGTACATACTGTTTGTAAGACTGACCAACTAAGGAACCATCCAATTTATGCAATAGATCAAGACTTTGGTTGTTTTCAACTCACTTCAAACCAACATAAAACTCAAGCCAAAATTGAAGAGGTAGTTGAAAGCCCTGAACCAAACCAAACTGATATTTGGAAACTATTCTTTGATGGCTCTTGCACAAAATATGGGGCAGAAGCTGGAGTAGTTTTAATTTCACCTGAAAAAGAAAATATAACCCAATCATGTAAATTAGACTTCGAAGTTACAAATAATGTGGCTAAATATGAAGCTTTCCTTTTAGGATTTCAATTAGCCAAAAGCCTAAAAGTTCAAAACTTAAGTGTTTTTACTGATTCAAAACTTCTTGTTAATAAAGTAAGAAATGCTTGCCAGACCAAGCACCCTAGACTTAGGTCCTACCGAAATGAAGTATGGGATTCAGTTGAAAACTTCCTTGATGCTTTTAATTTCACTCATATTCCTAGAGATCAGAATATTCATGTAGATGCCTTAGCTGTATTTGCTAGCTCTTTTAAAATTCCTGATCATACTGATGTACTCTATCAGATCAAGTCAAATATAGGCCATCTATCCCAGATAATCTGAAACATTGGAAAATATTCAAAGATGATGAACATTTGAAATCATTTCTGCAGGTAATAGGTGATTTTTCACTTCTACAAATTGATTAAGATAGAATCGAAACAAATGAAGATGCAGATGGAAATGATACTTCAGAGTTTAAAACCCAAATTGCTAATCATGACATTGTTCAATTATCTAATAATTTTATTCCAAAAGGACTTATTCCTTTAGAAAAATTGTTTGATCAAATTGATGTCCTCCAAAACCCTTAGTCCATTTATTCAGAATATGACATAGAAGAGATTAACATTGGAATTGATGAAGATACAAAAAACATCAAAATATGTGCATCTCTAGACCTCGAGATCAAAGCTCAATATCTTAAGTTATTGCAAAATTATAAGGATGTTTTTGCTTGGACTTATGTTGATCTAAAGACCTCTGATACTTCATTAATACAACATAAGATTCCTCTGAAGCCAGAAGCAAAACCTTATCAACAGAAACTTAGAAGGATAAATCTAGCCCTTCTACCAACTATAGAAAGGGAGATTAAGAAAATTCTAGATGCTCAGGTCATCCTCCCTCTTAGATATTCTAATTGGGTTGCAAATCTAGTTCCTGTTAGAAAGAAAAATGGAGAAATAAGACTTTGTGTGGATTTTAGAAATTTGAACAAAGCATCATTAAAAGATAATCATCCTTTGCCCACAATGGATCAGTTACTTAAAATGGTTTCAGGAGCACAAATACTTTCTATGCTTGATGGTTTTTCAGGTTATAACCAAGTAAATGTTGATACATCAGACAGAGAGAAGACAACCTTTACTACACACTGGGGTTCATTCATGTACTCTACGATGCCATTTGGCTTAACCAATGTTGCAGCAACATTTCAGAGAGATATGGACATAGATTTTATGGGTCACGTAAATAAATTTGTGGTTATTTATCTTAATGACATAACTGTTTTTTCTAAATCTGATCAGAAACATCTAAAGCACTTGATGAACATTTTTGACAGGTGTAGAAAATTTGGAATATCATTGAACCCTAAGAAGTCCTTGTTTGCTGTCAAAGAGGGAAAACTGTTGGCCCATATAATTTCAAAGGAGGGAGTAGTAATTAACCCCAAACGAGAATCTGCCATTGAAACATTGACCTTACCTAGAAACAAGAAGGAGATTCAAGCTTTTCTAGGCAAGATTAATTTTCTAAGGAGGTTTATTCCAAATTATGTAGAGATTATAAAAGATATAACTGACATGCTTAGAAAGGACCTTGAAGTCAAATGGACTCCTACTTCTATGCATGCATTTGAACAAATAAAAAAGGCTATCTCTGAAGCTCCCACCTTAGCCAACCCTGATTATACTAAGCCATTTAATATTTTCTCTTTTTCCTCTGAAACAACACTTGCTGCTGTTCTATTACAAAAAAAAATGAAGATTCCCATGACCAACCCATAACCTTTTTCAGCAAGGTTATGGGAGAAGCTAAGCTTAAGTATGACATCATTGAGAAGCAAGCCTATGCCCTTATTCAAGCCCTGAAATCATTCAGGTTGTGTGTTTTACATTCACCTATTATTGCTTATGTCCCTAATAGTGTTGTGAAAATTGTCCTAACCCATCCAGACACTAATGGGAAAAGAGGTAGATGGATCACTCAAATTATGGAGTTTGATCTAACTATCAAGACTACTAAGCTAGTAAAAGGTCAAGGATTAGCCAAGCTTCTAGCTAAATCCAACTGCAAAATACTTGGAATCAATTCTGTTTTAAAAATACAAGGGAAGAATACACAAGAACCTTCTGTCCTTGCAGAAGGGGAGAATCCACAAGAACCTTCCCTTCACCCTAAGGGGAAGAATCCACAAGAACTTTCCTTTCATCCAGAAGGGGAGAATCCACAAGAACCTTCCTTTCATCCAGAAGGGGAGAATCTACAAGAACCTCTACCTTCAGAGCAGATCAATCCTATACACATTGATGGAAAATTCTTGTTGTCAAATTGGTATCAAGATATTGTAAATTTCTTGATCCATTTTGAGTGTCCAACTTCGTTCTCCAAAACCCCATGTAAAACCCTTAAATTAAAATCAATCAAATACTGCATTATAAATGAAAATTCATACCGGAAAGATCCACTGAATATTTTGTTATTATGTTTAATAGAATCAGAAACTGAAAGAATCATTGATCAGTTTCATACAGGATTTTTTGGGGGACATTATGCTTGGAGAGCAACATCATACAAGATTATGAGGGGATGATTTTATTTGCCCACATTGTTCTTACAAGTAGGTGCAAAGGTCAGAGGTTGTGTTCCTTGTCAAATGTTTTTTGGTAAACAAAAATTAGCATCTCTTCCACTTGTTCCATCAATAGTTTCAACACCTTTTTCTCAATGGGGATTATACTTTGTTGGAGAGATTCAGCCCACTTCAAGTAATTAGCATAGATGGATTGTTACTGCAACATACTACTTTACTAAATGGGTGGAAGCAATTCTAGTCAGAAATGCTACTGATTCAGTAGTAATTAAGTTTATTGAGGAGAATATCTTATCTAGATTTGGTTGCCCAACTCAAATTGTCACTGATAATGTAGAAGATTTTGCTAGTGCTAAAATGATTGACTTTTTCTAGAAATATCAGATTCTGTTACATCATTCAACTCGATACTACCCTCAAGGTAATGGCCTTGCAGAGTCATCAAACAAAAGTATGGTAAAGGTAATAAAAAAGACTCTAGCTGATCAGAAGAAGCGTTGGGATTCACATTTGATTTATGTAGTATGGGCAAACAGAATTATTCCAAAGAGATCAACTGGAAAATCTCCATTTCAGTTTGTCTATGGGAAAGATGCAATTTTCCCTACCAATTTGGCCTTCCCTGTTTCAAAATTCCTTTAGGATTCAACAGATGAATCTGATGATTTTTTTAGAAGAATAAATCAGATTATTGAACTTAATGAAAACATAGATGAGGTTCAATACAAATTGATGAAATATCAAAATAAGATGAAGACCCCGTTTGACATAAAAGCCAAGGAAAGGGACTTTAAGGAAGGTGATCTAGTTCTAATATGGGATGCCAGGAGAGAAGAGATAGGAAACCATGACAAATTTGACAATCTATGGTTTGGACCTTTAGAAATTTCTGAAGTCAAGGGTAACAACACTTTTGTGTTGTAGAATCTTGAGGGGCTATATTCCACTTATTTTGTAAATGGAAGGTTTCTCAAACATTACATTCAGTACTAAGAAGTTGAAATAATTTTCATTGTAAATACTCTGGTTTTATTTTACCTTTCAAGATGTCAGTGTGATTTTCTTTACATCAATGACTCCATAGCTCGAGGAGAAGGTACATGGATCTGTAGGTTCCCTGCATTCTGCTAGAGAAAGCAGTCCCCAGTTCGAGCTAGTGTTGTAGCATTTTTTGGTTTTGATAAGGTAGAATAAAATAGTCAAAAAATAAAAATATATTTTGAAAAAATGTTATGTTAGGATATGGACATAACAATATTGAATAAAATGTTAGTAAAAATATCTTGATGATGATGTCCATATCAAAGAAAATGTTAGGTTAGATGTCCTAAAAAATAAAGACAAAAAGAAAATGTTAGGTTAGAAGGAAAGAAAACAAATAAAATCTGAAAGTGAGAAAGTCTAAATGCCACTACTATTTTTCTGCAAAATGTTATGATCTGGGTATGACTGAATTCTAAAATAGCTGTGAAGTGTTTAAGTTAGTATTTGCAGATCTGTATGCGGGTTCGCTTTGATAAAAGAGCATATAAACGCTGGTTCAGTTCATCAGAGTAGCGTATACTTTATGAAATATGATATTTGAATTTGCAGTTGGTTCTAGTGGTTGTTGCAGAGTTCTGGGTTCTTCTCTATGTTCTGGTGACTGTGTTTTGATGACAGAGCTTCAGTGATTCAATTGTTGGGTGATTCAGGGATTGATGATTGAGTATTTAATGATTGGTTAATGCAATGGTTGAATTGCAGTGGTGATTGATTTTGAGCTTCAATGTTGTTGATGGGTCCAATATGAAAATTGGATGAAACGTGGCCTTCATATTATGGTGTTGTGTTCCAGGAGTATCCAATATGAAAATTTATGAAACGTGGTCCCTGGAAGAAGAGAGAAGGTCGTAGCCTTCTATAGGCCGATGCTTACATACTGGTAAACATACAGTCCAGTACAAGAGCCAGGGGGTTGGAGCTCCCTTCCAGTAGAAGCTGGAAAACGAGAGAGGGTTGTAGCCTTCTGTAGGCCGACGCTTACATACTAGTAAATATATCGGATAGTACAAGAGCTAGGGGGTTGTAGCTCCCTTCCAGTAGCAGCTAGAGAACAAGAGAAGGTTGTAGCCTTTTGTAGGTGGGTGCCTGCGTACTGGTATGAGTCTGTGCCAGTACAATTGTAAACAGGTTTTTCTTATATTAAAAGAAGACAACAACAGGTGGTTTTTGTCCCGCATTAGGTTTCCACCTTATATCTTAGTGTTCATGTGTGTTTCTTATTTGTGATGGTCTGTTTTGTTTTCACTGCACCTGGTTACTATTTATATGTTTAATGAAGTTTTGATGCACTGATTAAAGATTAATATATGATGAATTAACTGAACCATAAGTTTGTTGGATATACGCTAGTTGCCTTAAACACAGTTGCATGTACATGCGAGTTCCCTTCACTGAAGTAGCGTATATGAATCTGATTATGGAAATGAAAAAGTTATATTGAATTACTAATACTGATTCACTCCCCATCTCAGTATTATTTCCAACAACTTCGACATACGCATGCTTGAAACTTCGTATCTCATATAACTCGATCTGCAACGGAAGAGCGAGCCAAGGTGCCTTTTTCTTTTGGTGCAACCTAACTGTAAGTCATACCGAGATGTGATATGATACTTCTTACATGATGAGCTTGTCCAAGGAAAAATTCAGTAGAACATGCAAAGGCTTCTCTACGCTGTACATTCTGTATGAAGGTGCCAGACGGTGAGGCATACCAATCAGATATTGTTGATCAGTGCCTCCATTGCTTCCTTTGACATGTAGGGTGGATCATGTTCATATATCATCTTGTAAAACGGGGTGACAAAATGCTTGGACAACTGTGTGATAAATCCTCTAAAGAAGCATTCGGACAATATCTTACAATAAGTGTTCACAATAGTCTCTGCCGGTGTCCATGTCCACTTCAAGCTCAGAAACTCCTCACGGGCACAAATTGCATCCAAGATGTAAGCAGACATGTAGATTTATGCTTGCATAATTTTGGGCGATTGTCGAGCTCTTGTTACCTGTTCCTTCAGCTGATGATTCAACATGTCAGAATAGTTACATGCTTTGCCTTCTTTGGTCAGTTGGTCCAACGCGATCACCCAACTCTGTGGGAAGGTTTCCGTGCTTACTTGGCCATATAGGCAACATGCAAATGTGACCAAGTATTGATACGCCTTCCGCAGTGTCTTCGTCTTGTAGACCTGGTTGGGTGTCATCCTGAATTTAGCTGGCTCCTTCACCCAATTTTTCAAAATGTCTCTGGAGTTGGCATTGCTGCTGGGTAAGTTGAAGGGAGTCTCCATGATGATCACATGATTCGACATCTGACACATCTCAACATAATTCTGTGCCCTAAAGGTAGCAATCTCCGTCCCGCTGACACTTCTCAATGTCATCGTCTCAGGATCAATGTCCGAGACGATCCAATGTATCATGTCCGCACAGGGGAGCACGGGATACCTGCATGCAATCCGGTATAAGTCAAACTTGTGGATGTTCACATAGACTTGGCGGTCTTCGAGGTCTTCCCAAAATGTGCCTGCAAATGCATCATTGACCTCTTGCCATTTTAGCTTGATGTCCTTGTCTACAATCAACTTGGTGTCTTCATAGATCGACAAACTTGTAGACACTTGCTCAACTGCTGCTCTAATTGCACTTTTGTCAGTGTCCTTTGATCTTGCTCTCTTGGAGGCCATTGATCCTGAATTGCTAAGAGGCAGACGAACACTTGATAGATCTGGAGACAAAGCGACATGCATGGCAAGAATCTGTGAGTGAAAACCAAAGCAAACTTGAGGAACACCATGCAACATACCTGGGGATTGACTTGCAAGGATTGCACAATTTTTCCTGTGAGGCTGGGAGACTGGCTGCCAAAACTGCACAAAAGGAAGTCTGGGTTGTTTGGGGGAGGCTGTCTGGCTACTAGAACTGTGCAATGTGCAATTTCAGCTGGCAATGGTTGCAGGCCCAGTGACTGGATTGCGCAATTTTCTGGGCCAGTAGTCACTGTCCCTCAGAATTGAATAATGCAAGACTGGAGGGAAGTCACTGGGCATAAATGTACATTTCCTGAGAGGAAGACAGAGCCTTCCCTCTCTGGATTGCGCAATGTTATCTTGGTGAGGCAGAGTTTGGGCCAAGGCTGTCCAGACCCACCGACAGGCAACTGAAAGCAAATGTGAAAGTGAATGCACGGCGATACTGAGTGTAAGCAGGAGTGAATGATCGTGCATGCAAACAGTGAATGAAAGATTCAGAAAACGGAAAAACATGCATGTGGGTGAAGCGAGTCACTGAATCGACGACTATTCGTGCAAAATAGTTTCATGCATGCGACAAGAGTGAGATGTTAACAAAAAATGAAATAATGCTAGTACATGCTAGTATGCATGTAAAAGACAACAAGCATTCATAGAAATCAAGCAAACAACACTCACATAAGTGGAAACACAAAAATCGACAGAAATGCTACAAAACAAAAGTTAAGATGACTTACCCGTGAATAGCTGAGCTAGATGTGTTGAAGACTCCTGGATGTGATGTGGGATGTCAGAGCTCCAAGATCGATGTGAATAAGTGAGCTCTGAATCATCGAATAAATAAGTTGAGGCTCATGATGCGCATGCCACAAATCTAGGAAATAATGACACTTAGAGGAAAGATTCTAAACGATCTTTGCATGTAACCTCCAACTGCTAAAAATATCTCCCTAAAATATAGGGATGCTTTTTTCATGTTGATTTTTCTATTCCGGGAAAATGCAGCCCGTGCATGCAAGTCAAGTTTTCTTGGTCCCGGATGGAACCGATCAACCCAACTACACATGCAACAGTCTGCTCAGCTGAGGGGAAAAATGTGGATTTCTGGGAGGGAGCTGGGCTGGCTGCTTAGAAGGTTTGCACAATTTTTGGGCTGAGTAGCTGATTGTTGCCCATAATTGCGCAATTTCTGGGTTGATTAGCCCTGCTGGGAGGAATTGCGCAATTTTCTCAGTGAAGCTTGATTGGTAGATTTGCGAATTTTGGAGCCTAGCAAGATGCTAGACAAGATTGCATTATTTTTGGAGGGAAGGCTAGTTCCCCTCTAGAATCACGCAATTTATTGAGGGAGCTACTCAGCCTACAGCTGGACCAAGTCCAGAGAAACAACCTGTGATGGGGATGCAATAATCTCTCATGCACAGGCTAGAAATATACAAGAAAATCACTAGAGCTTGTGTACTTGACAAGGCAAGACATGCCACTGTGAAAGGTTAGTAGGGAGGCTCCAAAATGAAGCTAATGAAAAATTTTAGAGGGTGGTCGAGCTCTTATACCTGTTACTTCAGCTGATGAGCAAACATGTCGGACCAGTTGCATGCTTTAACTTCTTTTTCCAGTTGGTCCAACGCGATCACGCAACTATGTGGGAAGGTTTTCGTGCTTTCTTGGCCATACAGGTGACATGAAAAGATGACCAAGTATTGATATGCCTTCCGCAATATCTTCTCTTATAGACCTGGTTGGGTGTCATCCTGAATTTAGCTAGCTCCTTTACCCAGTTTTTCAAAATGTCCCTGGAGTTGGCATTGCTGCTGGGTAAGCTGAAGGGAGTCTCCATGATGATCATAGGCTTCGACATCTGATACATCTTATCATAATTTTATTCCCTGAAGGTAGCAGTCTCTGTCCTGCTGACACTGCTCAATGTCATCGTCTTAGGATCAGTGTGCGAGATGATCTAATGTATCATGTCTGCACACGGGAGCGCGGGACACCTGCATGCAATTCGGTATAAGCCGGACTTGTGGATGTTCACATAGACTTGGTGGTCTTCGAGGTCTTCCCCAAATGTGCCTGAAAATGCATCATTGACCTCTTGGCATTTTAGCTTGATGTCCTTGTTTACAATCAACTTGGTGTCTTCATAGATCGACAAACTTGTAGACACACACTTAACTGTTGCTGCAGTTGCACTTTTGTCAATGTCCTTTGATCCTTCTCTCTTGGAGGCCATTGATCCTGAACTGCTAAGAGGTGAACGAACACCTGCTAGATCTGGAGACAAAGTGACATGCATGGCAAGAAATATGTTAGTGAAAACCAAAGCAAACTTGAGGAACACCATGCAACATACCTGGGGGTTCACTGGCAAGGATTGCACAATTTTTCTTGGGAGGCTGGGAGACTAGCTGCCAGAACTGCGCAAAAGGAAATCTGGGTTGTCTAGGGAGGCTGGCTCGCTGCTGGAACTGTGCAATGCGTAATTTCAGCTGATAGTGGTTGCAGGTCCAGTGACTGCATTGTGCAATTTTCTGGGCCAACAGTCATTGTCCCTCAGAATTACATAGTGCAAGACTGGAGGGTAGTCACTGGGCAGTAATAAGTATTTCCTAAGAGGAAGACAGAGCCTTCCCTCTCTGGATTGCGTAATGCTATCTTGGTGAGGCAGAGTTCGGGCCAAGGCTACCCAGACCCACCGATGGGCAACTGAAAGCAAATCTGAAAGTGAATGCATGGCGATACTGAGTGTAAGTAAGAGTGAATGATTGTGCATGCAAACAATGAATGAAAGATTGAGAAAATGGAACAACATGCATGTGGGTGAAGCGAGTCACCAAATCAACGATTATTCATGCAAAACAGTTTCATGCATGCGACAACAGTGAGATGCTAACGGAAAATGAAGCAATGTTAGTACAAGCTAGTATGCATGTGAACGACAACAAGCATTCACAAAAATCAAGCAATCAATACTCACACAAGCGGAAACACAAAAATCGATAGAAATGCTGCAAAAGACAAGTTAAGCTGACTTACCCGTGAATAGCTGAGCTGGATGTGTCAAACACTCCCGGATGTGCTATGGGATGTCAGATCTCCAAGATCTATGTGAATAAGTGAGCTCTAAAGCATCAAATAAATAAGTTGAGGCTCATGATGTGCATGCCACAAATCTAGGAAAATGTGACACTTGGAGGAAAGATTCTAAACGATCTTTGCATGTAACCTCCAGTTGCTAAAAATATCTCCATAAAATATAGGGATGCTTTTTGCATGTTGCTATTTCTATTCTGGGAAAAAGCAACCCATGCATGCAAGTCAAGTTTTCTTGGTCCCGGATGGAATCAATAAACCCAACTACACATGTAACAATCTGCTCAGCTGAGGGGAAAAAATGCACATTTCTGGGAGGGAGTTGGACTGGATGCCTAGAAGGTTTGTGCAATTTCTGGGTTAAGCAGCTGACTGCTGCCCATAATTGCGCAATTTATGGGCTGAGTGGCCCTACTGGGAGAAATTTCGCAATTTTCTCAGTGAAGCTTGACTGGCAGATTTGCGCAATTTTGGAGCCCAGTAGGTGTTTGGTCAATTTAGAGTGTCCTAAATTGTTGTATTAATTGTCAATCCGGGAGTCATAAACTGTTGAAGTGCGGCGCACTATATGTGCAAGATAACTTATTTCTTATTTTTTTGTCGTTTTTGAGTTTTGGTTTTGTTTTGGGTTTATTTATGTTAACTCCCTAATGTGAGATGGAAATTCTAAAATACAAGTATGATATAAATGTTCAAGGCAATGATGTCTTTTAAAATGATTTTCAGGACTTCAAACTTTTTTAAAAACATACTATGATGAAACTAATTCCTCAAAAGAGAGTGAAAATGTGTCACTATTCTAATTAAACAACAGTGAGCTAGTGACCATGAAACCCATTATGCTTGCTGCCATGAAAATATAAGAAAAATTGAACTCAAAGAAATCCAAGAATTGCAAGCAAAGTAAACTAAAATCACATTACATCAACTCATATTCTGACCCCTCACCATTCGACTCGCTCTGGCTTTAGGAGGTAATCATAAACAATTTGAGCAATCTGATATCTAATTTGCAGAAAAATAAACTAATATCAAACTATGCATTCATACTTCAATCCCTCACCATTTGACTCGCTCTGGCTTTAGGAGGTAACTGAAAATGACATGAGCAATTCAATAACTAACTTGTAGAAAAATAAACTAATATCAAACTATGCATTCATACTTCAATCCCTCACCATTTGACTCGCTTTGGATTTAGGAGGTAACTGAAAATGACATGAGTAATTTAATATCTATCTTGCAGAAGAGTAAATGAGCAAAACTGAAATAAATAACACAGCGCTGGAACTAAAAACTAAAGGAAATGAAAATCAGCAGAAGGACAAGAATGATTCCATGTCATTAATCATTAGAAAACTATGTGCAAATGCCCGGGCTGCCTATTGTGATCTGAAACAAAAGCATGAATCAGTTAACAGTATATAAAATGTGAAAAGCTATGGACAACTATCAAATGTTAATACCATAAGAAATGTGATATATATACAAGTGAAAGATTATGGCATAAGAACATAAAGAAATAAAGCATGAAACTCTACAGTAATAAACAAGACCTCGGCCTGTGCAGGGGCCCTCTGCACAATCCTTGGACAATCAACGATCAACCACGAATTGAGCTCAGAAACATAGTCTTCTCATGTATTAAAATGCAGTCATAACACAGTGATAAAGTTACGGCATAGTGGGTTCCTTTACAGTCAGAATTACATTACCAAAAAGCTAACTAATATGCGTATGAGAACACATTATTTATAACAGAGGATAATATAACTATTTTCCTACATTCAGTGCTGATATAAGACACGTAAACAACCACATCCCGAGATTTAGCACTATGGCTGCTGTGGGGATTCAATCTTTGGAAGGTGGCTGTTGGATCCGGTTCATGGAGCAGTCCACAGGTGTTAAATTGTCCCCCGAGATCTAGGAACAGCCACGCAAAGTTTCATGTGGTGAAAAACAGAGTTTTATCACTGTAGGACTCTTGAGTTGACCATCGTTTTTCCCACCCTTGACTATGGCCTCTTCTGATGAATTCGACTGAGCCAATAGGACTCGGTCCATGTCCACGTCGGTTGCAACTTGCCCATGTGGCTCGATTCGCCTGAAGACACCTGCAATATAGACTTTGACAAAACAGCGGCAGAAACTTGGGCTGGCTGCGGAAAGTGACAAGATTCTGCAGGTTATAAACAAAAATCTAGTTCAAATAGCAACACAAACACATAGTCAAGAAACCACTTTAAATGCCCTTTTTTAACTAATATGCAATGATAATGATGACTTAGGAGGTTTATATGAATGGGAAGAAGCTAGAAAAAGGTGTAGGAAAAATGCAAGTTTGGGACTCAACATACCCCCACTGTGAAGGTGTTGCATGTCCTCATGCAACCAAAATTTGGATTATCTCCCCTTCAAACCATATGTTCTGAAGCTTCTGCTAGTACATCCAGCCCTCTTCCTCTCTTTCTTGGTGCTGCTAACATCGTGGGCTTCTTCATCAAGCATCTGAATTTAAGATTAACCAGTGCTCTACTTATCTTTTTACATTTCTTCTTCAATTTTCTGTTCTTTTTGTGCCATAGTCCCAGGTGTAGCATAGTTTTCTCATGGATGATCTTGTCCATTCTGCTCTTCTCCTTGAGTGCTTCATTTTCATTTTTAATATGTCGATTTAAAACCTCCAACCCAAAGATTTCTTGTTTCAATGATTGGACTAGGGCTTCTTGTGCTATGTGAGGTTGAGTGGATGAAGTGCTGGGACCTGTGGCTGTTCTTTCCAAGGATTCTATGTAATCATACACCTGTTGCTGCTTTGGATCTATTTCGGGTGTCATTTTCCTGGGGCTATATTTAAAATGCTGTGGAGGAGAATTGACTTCAAATTCTGGCCAAAAAGGACTCATGTCATCACCTTGAGGACTAGTTTCAACATTTGGCTGAGAATGAGGTGGACTACTACCAGCTGGAGTTTGTTCAGGTGTTCCTTCTCCGAAATCAACAAAATGGGGTCCTTTCGTTTGTGTTTTTCTCCATTTTCCCTTAATCATGCTGCTTCTTCTTACATATTGCAGACTACTGCCTTTTTCCTTCCGTTTTCCTTTCCCTTTCTTTTTGGCCATAGCTGACTGTTCCTGAAGGTGAACCAATCTCTCAGACAATACTTGATGGTCTTCTTCTGAGGAAGGGGTTTGATGCACAGCCTCAATGCTTTTTTTCTCCTTGGATTTTGTTAGCTTTTTACCCTCAGTCTCTTCCTTCCTCCTTTTAGATAGTCTTTCTTCCCTATTAGTTTTCTCAATTGTGTTAGTAGGAGTCTTTTCCTTCCCCCTTTTAGACAGTCTTTCTTCCCTACTATTTTTCTCAACTGTGTTAGTAGGAGTCTTTTCCTTCCCCCTTTTAGACAATCTTTATTTTCTCTCAACTGTGTTAGTAGAAGGGCTTTGAGTTTTATCATCTGTTCTCTTTCTTCTACTTCTTTTTGATGTACTTCCTTCAGGGGTTTCTTGGGGTTCTTCAAAGAAATTTCTAATTAAAAGTTGCTCCCAAGTATCCTTTTTCTCCTTGAATTGTTTTTCTATCAGGATTTTTATGAGACCATGGTGATACAAATGTGGTTCTACGTCCCCTAGATGCTTTTGGACAGTTACAGACATCTTTTTCAAACTGTTTAGTAAGAAATATGACAGATTAAGGATCTTCTTATCTAGGAAATTCATTAACAGAGGTGCATGATACATGTACATTGCTCCAAAACGTCCCTCACAGGTGATAAATTTTTGAATAACTAACAATAAGCTAGCCCATTCTTCTTTTAAAACATGAACAGGAATTCCCTTTTTGAAAATGGTGACATCCATACCTGGGTCACGTAAGATCACTCTCCAAGCTTCATCACCAATGCCTCGGTTCTTAAACCAGCGTCCACCTCCCTGGGGAAGTTCTATGGCAGCTGCTATTGACGCTTCAGTTACTGTGAATTTTAGGTCTCCAATTTCCACCTCTAGTTCGTCAAAAGACCTTGCAAAGGCCTTTGTAACCTCCCTATGGTAGCCTTTGAATTTCTGGATAAAACGTAACCACCTGGCCTTCTTCAATATATCTTTCACTAGCGGATATCCTTTAATAAATTTACGTCCCTCTGGTTCTGCCCTCAACAACCATCCCATCCTTCCTTCTGTTCTTTAAAACTCGTCTGGATTAGCAGAGATGGTCAGGGTTTTTGAAGGAGACCAACAATTGTAAGCGGATATCAGAGAATAGGTACACGAAATGAAGCGGAACATAGAACAAAATGGGGTGAAGGCTTATGTGAGCACGGTGGAAATGAAGCCGTGAGGTCAATAGAACAGTAGGGGGAGCAAGTGCATCTGACAGTTTATAGAATGGACGCAATCATGTTTATAAAACGGCTGCGGATTTTGTGCGGCTGAAAGAAGCCGTAGTCAAATCAACCACGATTCATAATGACAAATGGAGTGTGAGAATATTTCCAAACTTGAGTTAAATCTGGGAATTTAATCATAAGACCGTTGGAAAATAAATGCATGGCTTATGGAGGAATGGCGTGGAGTGAAATGGTTATAGAGGCAATTTTGTTTAATCATTGCATATAGTTAAGCTCGTGATTTAATAACTATGCAAAAATGTGTTAAAATGCCATTTGAAATAAAGTTTTGTTCATACCTTTGGAATTCTTGTCATTTTTCCTTAGTCTTCAATCAGTTGCTCCTCGTTGGTGCTTTTGAATGCCTTATGTCTTCATAATATATCCTCATACCTGCATTTGATTTCATGATTCCTGAACTAACATCTGACTGTAAAAATTTGTTTTTTTTGAAAAACAGAGTGGTCGCTGCAGAAACCCAACTGGCTGCGGAATCAGTGAGTAGCTGCGGAAACTGACCTTAGATGCGGAAACTGACCCAACAAGATTATAACTGAATGAGATGTATAAATGATGTCTGACTGGATGGAAAATGGTCATAATTTTTTTATTAATGGAATGAAATGAACGAAATGGAGTTGAAATGAAGTGATGTGGAATGGAAATGAGATGGAGTGGAATGAGGATGAGGTGGAATGGAATGAAAAATGAGAGAGAGAATTTTTTTTTTTGGAAAATATAGGGTGTCAGGAATTCCTGATTTTCGCCCTACATTTCGGTATAAGGCTGCCAATCAATGATTGATTTTCAGGCTTATACATTTTTTTTTTTTTTTTGATTTGACAGAAAAGAACAAAGGCTAGGCTAGTGGAGAAGAAGGATTCTTCTTCACCAGCCCTATTGTAGAATTATCTTGAAACATT
>APFE031735216.1:21203-35903 GCA_000404065.3 Pinus taeda | reverse complement strand
CCTGCGTATACGCTGTTTTCATTCACTAAACCAGCGTGTATACGCGCCTTCGCTTTACTAAACCTGTGTATAGATCTATCAAGGATAATTCATTCTTTTCAAACATTCAGACATTAGTTAACCCAGAATACCGGATTTATAGATCAAGCATGCGCCACATATAACATATCAAAATCATACAAAGATACTATCATTCAAGCCTAAAGATTATGACCCATCAATAGAAATTATCCTTCTCTTTACGCTAAGGTTCCTCCTTCATTCAGATCCAGATCTGCACCATAACCCCAATCACCAATATTTCAGATCTAGCACTTATTAGATATTCAATTTATTTAGATTATACTTTGCCGAATGATCTCCTTCCTCTTTTATAGTCTTAGGCCTTTCATAATACCACGGTCCAAAACCATAATAACACAATACCACAGACCCAATACTTGGGATCAACACTTCTGACGAGATACCATGGTCCAAAACCATAGGTTCAAATACCAAGGACTAACTACCACGGTCCAAAAGCAAGTTCTCCAAAATGTACACGCTTTTCCTTGCGTGAAAGTGCGTGTATACGCATACGTGCCTTTGTAACGTCTAACCCCCGTGTATATGCACCTTAATCTCGGTGAATTTGCGTATATGTCTTTTCCTTAATTTTGAATTCCTGAACTGAGATCTGTCACCAGAGAGAGTTGCCATCAAGGACAACACCTGTGCCATAGCTCCAAACCTGTGCCATAATGCCAACATCATTTGCCAATAATTAATGATATTCTTCATTCATAGCTGTGTCCCAATCTGGATGGCCTGAAGCTTATGCAAAGTTGTTAGGATCATAATTCACTGAAGCTTGAGGTAGTAAAGAAGAGGCCCTATCGAACTGAGAATGTGCACATCACTGATCTATAGGATCACTTGCAAGAGAACCTGCTACATCCCGAGTAGCACAAACCCATTTTGGAAGCTAAGGAGCTGAAGAAGGATTCTGAGAAGGTGGGGGAGGATTGTCATTCTTGCTATCATCATCTAAAGAAGAAATATTTTCAGAAGTAGAAGGGATAGAGAAAGGTGGCACATCCACCGAACTAGGCTCATAGGCCAATATATTTTCAGCAGACATTACATCTCTTCTAATGATAATTTTTTTGGATTTAAGTGGAATAAGTCTATATCCTTTGACATCTTCAGAATATCCAACAAAAATACATTTTTCACTCTTAGGTTCTAAATCTTTATGTTTCTCATCTAGAATGTGTGCCCATGCTTCACTTCCAAAAAAATGAAAGTGACTTACATATGGTTTAATTGAGCTCCATTCTTCTTCTGGAGTTATATTATTTAAAACCTTAGTAGGAGTGTGATTTAATATGTAATTTGCACAGTTAATTTCTTTTGCCCAAAAATTAAGACTAAGTCCTTTAGATTGAAGGATACAATTAGCCATTTTCTTTAAGGTGTGATTATTCCTTTCAGCTACACCATTTTCCTTTGGAGTATATGGAATAGTATGTTGCATTTTAATTCCATTCTTAGTGAAAAAGTGAATGAATTTGTTGTTAACATATTCTCCACCATTATCAGATCTTAGCTTAAGAATTTGATGTCAAGATTGTTTTTCAACAAAGGCCTTAAAGGCCAAGAACATGTTAAATACTTCACTCTTGAGTTTTAAGAAGTATACCCAAGTGCGTCTAGATAAATCATTAATGAAAGTTAAGAAATACTTGTAGCCATAGAATGAAACAACTAGAAGTGGACCACATAAATCACTATGCACTAGCTGTAAAGGGGCTAAGGCATGCCAAGAGGCACGTTTTCCAAAACTATCTTGATGATGTTTTCCGAGTACACATCCGGAACAAACACAATCTCTGCAAGATACGATAGGAAGACCTGTCACCATATTTTCTTTACATAGATTTTGAAGGGAGTGATAGTTTAAGTGACCAAATCGCTCATGCCAAAGTTTGCTCACATCATCATTATGAGCAACAAATACTGAGGGAAGAGTTGATGACCCAAAGTTGTTAAACTTATACAACCTTGTAGAATCATCAGCAATGTCAATAGCTAAAATCAATTTAGGATCTCTTAGGTCCTTAATTACAACATCGTGAAGTGAAAATTCAACGGTTTTACCTTCACCTGAATGAGTTATCTGATATATAGATAGAAGGTTGCGGGATAAGGTTGGAACACATAATACATCATTAAATTGACCATTGTCTAGATGAACATTTCCAATCCCTACAACACTAAGAGATCTATCATCACCAACATATATATTTTTGGTGTTACAATCATTTAAAGAAGAAAACATGGCTTTGTTTTTGGCCATGTGATAATAAGCTCTAGAATCAATGAGACACTCATGAGAATGAGAAGAAGAAGACACATTTAGTGCATAACCAGACCAATATGCTTGACAACCACATGAAGAAAGTGTTATTCCTGAAGATGAAGTTGAAGTTGAAGAGTGTTCCAAATGGATGTTATGCTTCTTCATTGCTGCTTCCAAGGCTTCCATCTTCTTAAAGCATTTGGATTCTAAGTGGTCATCTCGATTAAAAAAGTGGTAATGTCTATCAGTATTCTTCCCTTTGTTTTTATTTTCCTCATCATTTATTGAAATGATTTTTCATTTTGAGAATGAAATTCCTTAGGACCCTTGTTTTGTTTAGGACCATTCTTTTTAGGATACTGCTTCTTAATATTCTTTGAATTTGGTTGATGATGGGTGGCTAAGACTTTCTTAGAAGATTTTCTAAGGTTAATAAGACCAAGATGTAAGATTTTTTCTTTTCCTCTTATTAAAGAATCACAAAAGGCATCAAAAGAGGGGGGCTTATAGTCTTGTCCTTGAGAAATAAATGCTTCTCTAGTAGAATGGAAGGTGGAAACAAACATAGAGTAGGTTGGTCCCAACTTAGTAAGAATGGAATAGATAAGGCTACCATCTTCTTTCTTAACATTAACACATTCCAAGAGAAGTCTAAGGGTATTGAAATTGGACAAAAAATATTCAATGGAAGAAAAATTATTCGGGTCCAACGTAAGCAACTCATTTTCGAGTTGATGGGCTCTAATTTCATTTTTAAATCCAAAAACTTTAGTGAGTTGTTTCATTGCTTCATTAGGGGTATCAAGTTTTGCGATATGGAATCTAAGGTCTGGAGAAATAGACATCCCTATCAACCCACGTGCTTGATATTACCTATTTGCCCATTTGGATGCCTTATCTTCATCTTTAGGTTTAGTTTCTTGGCCTAAGGCTATTTTGTAAAGACCTTTACGTCTAAGTAAATCCACAATGTAGGACCACCATTGGAAGTAGTTGGTGTTGTCAAGAATAACTTGGCATGGAATTTCCATTTTAATAGAAACTGAAGTTGTAGATGCTAAAACTAAGTGTTCCAATCGAAAGATCTTGAAAAATTAGGTTGATTAAAAAAAACAGCTTTGAAAATGGCTTCCGGGTGAATATGATATGGATTTTTGTAGAAAATTTGTTGAAGATGTTGATGAAGTGCGTGAATGTGCGGAAGTGAATGATAATGTTATATTTAACAAAATCCCCTGCCCCCTTTCCAAACTTAGTCTAATTAGCACACTTTAAAAAAATATTTTATGTAACCCACTTATATAAATAAGTGAAAGTTACTTTTACAATGGTATTTTATGACCTACCCACTAAATTGTAACTTAAATAAAAGAGAAAGAGACTTTCAAATTATAAGTGACTCAGACTTTCAAATTATAAGTGACTCACTTTTTATAATGGGTGAGAAAACTTTTACATAAAGTAACTTTAAAGCATAAGATACATGTTCTTTTCGAAAAAGTAACACAACAAAAAGAAAGACTTGAACCCAAGACATCTATTCTCATAAAGTAACTTTGGACCAAGTGAGCTAGTTTAAAAGGTTAGTAATTTTTGGAAAAGAGGAAGGTGGGGTTTTTTTTTTAGTCACTAAAGCTTTGGGGTGTGTGCTTACTTGAAAAATCCCTCTTTTTCTACAAAACAAAAAAACACACAACCCAACACAGACATACAAGAAAAACCAAACCTTATGTCTTGAAGCTAGCTTTCACCGAAAACTAAATATTTTCCTCAATGTTTCTGATTTTCCAAGATCACACTAAGGCATGACGGAAAAGAACATACGCATGAGAAAATCCTTCCTTTCTGTTTATGATTTTCCCAGATCGCACAGAGTCGTGGGGAAAAGATCATACACAGAAATGAAAGGTATAGATCTGATAATAAAAAATAGATAGATAAATAAATTGAAATAAACAGAGAGATAAATAACTAAAACCGCAAATAAAGACTGTATACCTCTAGATTATGATATTGTCATAGCTAGGCCTACCGGAAACCTTTTCGCGTGAAACGAAAGGGGTTCCTCACTGGAACAGATGCTCCTAACACAATAGAGTAGTCCTCTCAATCTGAAAGTAGTCAAAAACAATATATATAGGAAATGGCAGTTAGATGCACTTGTGTCAGCTTTCGATTTGGATCACCAACGAATGCGACCCTCAAATCGCTCTGATACCATGTAGGAATTTACAGGGTAAGTT
Organism: Pinus taeda; assembly: GCA_000404065.3. Lineage (NCBI taxonomy): Eukaryota > Viridiplantae > Streptophyta > Pinopsida > Pinales > Pinaceae > Pinus > Pinus taeda. The sequence continues at coordinate 31,319 of APFE031735216.1, read as the reverse complement.
CCTCAGATAGAACATCAAAGGACACGGCTCACAAATAGATGGCAGATCAATACACCAATATTCTTAATGTGTTTAAAAACCTCAAAGAGGGAAATAGTCCACGGCCTGAGCCAACGAGGCCACTTCAGGAAATTTATTAATAAAGGAAATAAAATTTACATAACCTTCTCTCATGAATGGTCACCATACAAATGACTCTCCATGCTCTTCAAATAGAGATCATGGACCAATTGAGTGTTAATCCATGGATCAAGTGTTAGTAATATCGATGAGAGAATGAATCGTTAGATCACTTCATGTCCAAAACATATCATGACTGTCGGATTGTAAGTTACAAATTTACATGGTAAAGAAACACACTTTACCTAACTCTACACTAGACCAAGTTGCACTTAACTATTTTCTATGTGTCAGAATATCCTAATAGCAAGTGATGCGAAGATCATTGAAAGGGTCAAGAAGGAAATTCCTAGAGCCAATGAATTGAAGCAAAGTGAGAGCGAGGTTTGTGACATTATTTAGATCTATTTTTGGGGTCTATTTTGAGATGCATGTGCAAAGAAAGAAGAATAATTTTTCTGTAGAAATAACCAAGGGTAATTACATTCCTTTCAGGAAGTCGAGTCGGAAGTAGTTCAAGTCATAAGGGAGGTTGGGTCAAGCTAGAAGGGGACTCCATCCCAAGAAAAGGAAATCAATGCATAAGAAGAGGTCTTATGTATAAGTTAGGGTTTCTGAATTAGGATTGCAGACCTAATTCAAGGAGGCCAAAGGTTTGAAGTAGAAGGAGGTTGAAGTTGAAGAGGAGCCGAGACAGAGGAAGAAGCAGAATGGTGACTATCATCAAGAGAACTTGTGTCTTGGTCTTGGAGTGGAAAATAGGTTAAATGTTTTAGTCTTGGTATTCGTCGATTTGAATATTTATAAGAAGAAGAATATGTTCAAGTTTTCCTCTCAAGTGGGAGATGTTTTGGCCCTGACTAATAGCCTATATTTTGTGTCTCTTGTCTCTTTATGTTTTATGCATTGGTAGTTGTTTGATGAAGAAGAATACTAATAACCTAAGTAAAAGAAGATATTGGTCTAAAATAAATAAAACAAACTCACAAGTAGTTACTAATAGAAGAGAAATCACTTAATTGTTATGCCCTATATTTTTCAACAAAGCGCGTAGAAATAAATTGGAAAAATGGCAAGGTTCTTTCCTTTTCTTAATTTACCCACATTCTTTTCTTTATAGAGAAAGTCATATTGAAAAAGGGGAAGAGTTTATTTTGAATATTTTTCAGTTTATTTAAAAAAAATCGGGTCAAATTTTTATTGATTTAAAAAAAAAATCTTAGAAAAAGTTATTGTTCTTTAAAAAGGAGGATATGAATTGAGCAGATATTACCCACAATTTTTTCATTGGGTAAAAAGATATTTGGGAATTCTTTTTTACTAGACCTTGGGTTATGAAATTCTTCCTTGATTGGCTAGCCATGAAAATCTACCTGGATTGATCTCACTTGTGTCATTTTTGGGAGTGTAAAGCAAATTTTGTTGTCATCATCGCCATTTTTTTTGTGGCTCGTACATTTTCAACTTGGTCTTTTCAAGATGGGTAAAAGGTTACACGAGATTCATGAGAAGAAGGAAGCAGATGGACTTCATAAATAGGTCCTTCAGTTGCAGTCAATTGTAGCACTATTGCAAGAAGAGAATGCAACACTTAAAAATAGGTTGCAAACTTCAATCGCTGAAAAAATCAACAAAGTTAAACATTTGGAATTAACCATGGGAAAATATTTCCAGATGCTTGAGGATGAATTTCAAGGGAATATTGAAGTCCTTGATCACTTGCAGGAGGAAGTTGAGTCTTTTTCTAACTTAAATTTTAAGAAGAAACTAAAAGAGAAAAATAATCAACACATTATGGAGATTAATTGTTTAAAAGAAACAGTGATGGAGAAATATCATTTTTTGAAACAAGATTATGATGCCTTGTCTCAACAACTAATTGAAAAGGATGAGGTGATTCAAAAGTTGCAATAGTTTAAGCATGAACTTGAATTGGAGGTTAGTCATGTTCAGAAATCTAAGATGGAGACAAATGATGAGATTCCAAGATCACCTTTTTTCACACTTGATGAAGTTGAAAGCTAGAAACTTGATGATGATGATAATGATTTATCACATGCCTTTATCACACCTAGTTTTGGAAAGCATACTACTCATATTGGATCCCGATTGGTCACTAAAATGGGATACACTGGAGGACTCGGGAATAATGGACATGGAATTATTTCTCCTATTAACCCTGTAGTGTGGAAATCAAGAGAAATTCATGAATATGATCCTGATACTACCTTGTCACCTACATCCAGCTATGAGGTGCTTGAAGAAAATGCTTTTGTAAACTATGATAAACATATTAATGACATGGTTTCTCATGTCATTCCAAATGAAAATGTTGTGGTGCCCAACTTTGAATTTGTAAAAATAAATATTGAGGCATATCCACATCCTCATCAAAGGAAATCATCTAGGTTCGAACATTATTGGTCAATTACTTGTATTGCATTCAAATCACTACATAAGAGACGTGAAATAATGAATCGTGGACCAGTCTCGACCATCAAGATTGACTATGGATGGATTGATGAATTTTCATGGAATCATTTGAATAAATGCTTACAACATTCATATCTCCAAGTTTCATCAGTTGTTCATTTCTGATTCCCATTGTTCCCTGAGTTGTGTTTTAGGGGGGCCAAAATTTGCTGACAATGGAGACTATTAATAATCGCTCCTTCCAAAATTGTGTTTTAGGGGGTGCAAGTTAGACGGTGACAAATATTATTGTCATTTTGTTAATGACAATTGTCATTGTGTGATGATAAAAATGTTCAGAAAACTTTAGAAGTGTTGTTGTATAGCATATGTGATGATATTTCCATACTTACAAGCCTCATTGCTTGTTTTTTGGTTGATGGTGTTGCTTCTATTGGAAGCCTTTGCCTCAGTTCTTTATCGACACCTACTTTATTTGAAGTAGTTTTTTTGGGAGAAGTAGGGACTTGAATCTCTACCTTGATAGCTTCCCATAGGGATGTTGGATTTTTGAACAATACATGATCATTGTTGCTTTGGATGTGAAGGTCTGCAACTGTTGTTGCCAAATTAATCTCCATTGCTACTATTTCATGACAAGGGGTGTTATTTTACCTGCAGAAAAAACTATTGATAAGTGAATATTACTTGAAGATGATGCAAGAGGGTTGGATTCTTGTAGGGAATTTTGAAATGTGCTTATAGTAATTTATTTTCAATAAGTATTTAGGGAAAGCCCTGAGTTTTGCATTCCTGCTTGTGGGGAAAGCTTGGAATATTACATTCCTACTACTTGGTGTGTTTTTGGGATTTTGATTTTAAATGATAGAAAAAAGGCAATCCATTGGCCTTTCTTGAACATTATAATTCAAAAATTGTTAGAAATAAAAAGGGAGAGAAAATAATCAATAATTAATAATAAAACACATAATAACAAAATTCATGATTATCTAGGAAACTTTAAATCAAGAAAACAATTTAGAATAGATTTATTATTCTTAACCAAAAATCGTTTTACAATGGAATCATCAAGGTATTCAATATGCTATATTACATCAAATATTATGAGAAAAACCATAGGTTATTGTAAACTTGGAACCTTAAATGGTAAGCTCACTAATTACCATATCACAATGACTCTGATACCAAGTGAAGTTTACCTAACAATATCTCCTTTAAACTTGATTTGTGGTTGTCACCTACATGCCCTACCCCCTTCAAAGTATATAATTTTCAACTTCATCTAAACCCTTGTTTTTTTAGTTATTATAACACTTATAGCACTATCTTCACCATGTAGTCGGATTTCTTCCATTGAAACCCTAACTCTATAATGGGATGAGTGTGTCATGGGGAACTCCATATTTCTTCATCATCTTCTAAAACACTAGAAATAGACCACTTTGACTCTTAAAAGAGTCCAAATTAACCTTGATTTGATACCATAATGGGAGAGAAAATAAGCAGTAACCAAAATTTTCAACTCCATTTAAACTTATTTTTTTCTTATTTGAGAACTTCTACTATCATCTTCACCAAAATTTTCAACTCCATTTAGACCTTATTTTTAATATCTTCTTTGACTCCTCCAAGAGTCCAAATTGACCTTGTGTTGATACCTTTTTTTTTTCTAACAACGTCGGGTAGTTGATGTATTACCAAAAGCTTTGATGGAGCAAGCTCCTATTACAATCGACTATAACATGATAAACATCTAAGCCATGAGATAGGAACACAGTCTCTTCTCCTAAGCTTGTGTTCAAAACTTCATGTATTTTTATGAGTATTCTAGTATACTGCCTAACAAACAGACCTACTAGAAAGAGAAATTTATGTGTCATGGATTCTCAGACAGATTTTCATGGCTTGTAGATTGATTTCTCCTGAGTTGAATTCCATTTGATTTGTTTTCTTGTTCTTCCTTTGGATCTTCTTACTGCTCCTTGTTTTGTTGTGCTTCCTTGATTTTGTATTGCCTGAGATACTTATTCTTCTACTGATGTTAAGCGCTTTCCTTTTGTCTTACAGAGGAACCGTTGGATATTAGAGATCAACGGATGAGGTTGTTAGATGAATAGTGGCCAAGTTTAAATGTCATAGATTGGAATCAAGGGACGAATGGTGGATATTAACAAGAAGCACTGGTGGAAGAGGATTCTGGAGGAGTCATCGCAGTCGTCGATGGTTGAAATCTACTGTCATCGGGCGTGAACAAGCCTGGATGTTAACCAAGAATAAAAGCAGATTTATATGCGGAAGTGATATTTTGGGTGGGGTAGAAACCATAAGTGGTAAAAAGGAGTGGTCGCCTGATTCCACTAATTGAGCGACACGAAGCAGCGGAGGAGAGAGAGAAAACCACTTTTTGGGCAAGTATTCTTCATGCTTGATATCTACCCGAAATCGATATGAACCGTCAGATCCATTAAGTACAGATTAACGGTGGAGGATTGTCATGCAAGTTTGATTGATCAGGCTAAGCGACAACCATTGGATCGAGCGCCAGATCAACGGTCCTGATTTGATTGGAGGTCGGAGAAAGGAAGGAGCAGTGCTGCAGAAATGGCTTGGGAGTGCAGACCCATCGATAATTATAGCTGCGAGTGAATGTTTTTTTGAAGTCCGGTTTAAGCACTTGGTCGGGTTTTTCCCGTGTATTCTGATAGATTTGAAGTCCCTGTGAACAACATAATTGAAGGAAGACCAAAATATGGTTATAATAGTCCGGGAGGAGGGCTGAGATAATGGGAGGGGTAGATGGAGGGTGTGGATGCAATGAAGGTCTTTGCACAGCAATGGATCACTGAGTGGAGGGAGTGAAGGGAGTGAAGGGATACGGGGTGAGCGAGCTGGGTAAGAAGAAAGATGGGGGCTTAAGATGAAGTCTGCATGCTGAATAGAGGAAACACTATGGGCTACTAGAGAAGACAAGGAGGGGCTTTCAAACCAAAGTAATGCTATACTAACATGAAAATGAAGATTTATTCGTTGAGATTGCTGCTGCGATTTTTGTGAACGTGCCCTCTATTATTGTAGTGCTTTAACGCAGCCCAAGACCTGCCTTCAATGAGATAGATTGCAACGTGGTTCTTGTGACTAGGATTGCAATCGTCCTTCCCGTTGTTGCTGATATGAGAGTGTGAAGTTTCATGATTTTTCCTTTGCATTCCTATGATTTCCTGGTTGTTACTGCATTGATATGTCCATTGTTGTTTTTTGACTATTGTTTTTGGATTTATTTCTTTTATCATTGTGATTTTTCCCTTGGTTTTGGTGAGCTTTATACTTGTGATTTTTTGTTGATTAGGTAAGGAACAAAGTTGTGATATTCCTCTTGGTTTTCATGAACATGCCCTTCATTTTTTTCCACTGCTTGATTTGCAAAATAATCCACCTGTTGATTGTGAATTCTCAAGACATGTTTGAAGATTACATCGCCAGAGTCTTCCAAGTTCTTCCTGATTCTTCTAAAAATTATGTTCATGAACTCATTGCTTGGTTTTTTGTTACTTGCCATTGCCTTTATTATTATGGTTGTGTCTCCTATTATGATAGGATTTTGAATTTCTCTTTTTTTTATTATTCTTGTTCCCATCAACAAGTTGTATGCTTCTACCTTATTATTTCAGATTTGTCCCAATCCCAATTCATATGTGACATTTTATTTCCCATCAGGATCGAGGATTATTCCCCCTACCCCTTCCTTTCTCGGATTATTCTTTAAGGCCCCATCAAAGTATAGACAGTATCTATTCTAATTTTTCCTCCAGTTTGTCAGTTCCTCTTCACTCATTCTTATTTTCCATATATTTCCTGATTTTATATTCCTCTGTCCTTTTTGTCCATTATTATTTATTATGGCTTTACTGAGCCAATCTCGCTCTTCTTGTTGAAGAGTGTTATAATCTGTTGTTGCTGTTCCTTTGATGTTGAGGATTTTATAAGTTAATCCCCACACTTTTGAGAGGGTCTTCCCTATCCTTGGAATTTGATTTTTGAAAATGCACTTGTTTTGTGTCAACCAAATTTGCCAACATAGGACTACTGGAATGCACTTCCATATACTCTGAATTGTGACTTTGTTCTTTGTTGTGTATGGGTAGGCCTCCCCAAAGGTCTGAAGAAAATCCGGCCAGGGCTTTTCAAAAATTATTCTTATTTCCAATGGATTTATCAGCTGTTGCCAACATTCTTTGGAAAAAGTGCATTCTTGGAAAAAGTGCATTCTTCAGCCTGCATGCATAATGGGCATCGTTTTGGGCCTTGAAAGCCTTTTTTTTTTAAGTTTTCACTGGTCAATATTGTCCCTTTTAAAAGATTCTAGGTGAACATTTTGATCTTAGGCAGACTTTCTGATTTCCATGCTATTTTCCAAGAATCCTAGTCTTGTTGATTTGGTTTTTCTTGAAGGATTTTATATCTAGTCCTAACAGTGTAATGTCCACTCCCTGGGTCCCAGAGATAATCATCTTCCTCATCATGGTTTATTGGCACTGCCCCTTTTAGGAGCTACCTGATTTTGTTCCATTTCCCTTTCAGATCTGCCAGAATTGCTGAGATTATCCAGTCTTGCCACTCCTTTTGGTTCCATTGAGAGATTGAGTGTAAAGTATTGAAACCTTTACCTTTCATCCACTCTTGTATGTCTTCAATTTGTGGATGAGTCTGTAGTGTTTCTTTTCCCATGATTCTGTCTTCCCAAATTAAAATTGTTTTTCCATTGCCTGGGGTTTTAGAGATGTATCTACTCATTAATGAAATTGTTTTTTTAACCAACTTCCATACTTGGGTGCATTGTCTTATTGGGATATTTCCATTAAGTAGTCTTTCCTGGTGCCATCCATGTATTTTTATATAAGAGTCTCTTTCCACTGGCTCCCTTTTCCTGTAATTAGTCTCCATACTATTTTCATTCTCAGTGCTGCATTCATCAACCCAGGTATCCGTATTGATAGGCCTCCTTGTTCATAAGGTAGTACCACTTGCTCCCACCTGACCAGGCTAAATCTTTTGTTTTCTTGCTTCCCCCCCTGCCACAAAAGGCTTTTTAAGATTAACTCCATTTTTTTTGTGGGAACTTGATGGGGCCACGATTATTACATATTGGTAGATAGGTAGTGTTGCAAGGAGTGCTTTGATTAGTGTTACCCTTCTTGCCATATTTAACCACATCATACCCAATTTTGTATTTTGTTTTTCATTTTTTCAATTTGTTTAGTCCATATTTTTGTCTTCATGTTCTCTTTTGAGATTGGAAGTCCCAAGTAAAAGAAATGTGTCCATTTTTCCTGTACAGGGATGTCTAAGATTTGTGAGATCCTTTGCATAGTTCTAGGAGGGGTATTCCATCCATATATCCTGCAGTTTGTATTGTTTAATAGCCCACCTAAAAACTATAAAAAATCATCTCGAACTATTTTGAACCTCCTTACTATTATTGTTGATGCCCCTCCCAGCAGCAATGTGTCATCAGCAAAGAGTGACTGATGGTCTGTTCTTTGCCAGGCCCATTGCACAAATGAGAGAGGTGAAAGCTTTTGCTTTTCCTTCATTTTCTTGCTATTGTTCTGAGAGAGGCTCTCCGTCCTCTGATGCATCCATGGTGCTCAGTCCCCAACAGCAGGAGGCCGTTGAGGGGTAGTTGCGAGCTACTGCCTGCTTCTTGCTGTGTTTGCTGGCTAGGGCTGCGCAGCTCCTTCAGCAAGCAGCGCGATTGGATATTTGTGTTGATCCCTTAAAGGGAGAGAAAATAATCAATAAACATTAATGATAATATGTTCTTTTCTATCTCTTTTGCATTTTTGAATTTTGTGCCATTGGATGTAATTCCTACTTGTCTTATGTGTGTCATCATATTTGGTTATTAAGATTGTTAGGCCCCTATAATACTAGTTATTCCCCCATTACTATTGTCATTGTATCCTTTATTCTTATTATTGTGCCCCTAGTGTCCCCATATTATTATTAGTATGCCCCATAGAAACCCACTATTGTTATTTTTTGTGTTGTTATGTTATTACTGTTATGTCGACTTGATTATATTGTGACCCCTTAGACTCCTATATACAAAAGGGAGGTTTAGTCACTTGTATCATCCAAGAATTATTCATTTTTGTAATATAAAGGAGGTTTCCCCCTTGAAGAGGCTTATTTTTAAGGCATTGATCTCTCTTTTCTATCTTTTTGTGAGTTGGTTTCATAACATCTAGTATCAGAGCTTTGGATTCTAGGGTTTTGCTGCTCTAAATAGGTCATCGTGGAATTTTCATTGTAACTTGTTTTCTGTGATGTTTCAGAAGATAAAAAAAAACCCATTTCAGATGAAATTATTTTGAACTTCGGGCCCGAATTTCAGAGCTTGTCTTGCTATATTTGTGGAGATATGATTTGAGGAAGTTAGCGTGTTTGCAGACTCCCAAATTACATTTCAAATAGGTGACCTGGGGAAAATAGTCATAACTTTTGTTTCGAGCATCAGATTAAAATTTTGTAAGAAGTTTCAGAAAGAGAACGGCCTGTAGTTTTTTGTGTATGTGTTTCAAGTACTAAGGTCGAAATAGTGACACGGGGCATGTCATACAAGTTCGCTTGTAGTTTTCTGTGTATGAGTTTTAGGTACTAAGGTCGAAACAGTGACACGGGGCACGTCATACAAGTTTGCTCTACTAAACTAGTCTATAATCAGGTCACCATGGGAGATTTTGCATAACTCTTCCTTGGAGAATCCAATATTGATCATACTTTCGGGGTTAAAAAGAGGACTCAAAGGGATATTACAAGATGAGATTTCAGATATTCGAGATCTGCAGTGATAGAGATACAATAGATTCAATATTGAGCTCTTACAAAGTGAAAAAAAGGTGTGTAGTTTTTTTTTTTAATTTTGCATAAGAATGGTTTGAAAAATTAGTTTGAAGAAATTCAAAGGGAATAGTGAAGAATTATTAGCATTAATTATTTCCCTGAAGAAAGAAAATGGAAACACCTAGTAAGCAACCTAAAAGCTCTAGCATGACTTGTGAAGAAGAGGAAGAAATGAAACATGGTATATCAAAATCACAAGACCAAGTACAACACATTTCACTCTCACTAAAGGTAAATGAATCTAAGATGAATGGAATGGACACTAAGATGGAAGCTAAGATGAATAGCATGGATGCTAAGATGGAAGCTAAGATGAATTGAATGGATGCTAAGATGAATGACATGGACGATAAGATGGAATAATTGAAGATAAATTTGAATAAGTCTCTACAGGAAATTGTCACTATTGGTGAAAGGGTGGTAAAGGAAACTCATGACGAGAACAAAAGAAATCCTTATCATGATTTCATAGACTTTAATGTTTGATTGAAGACCCACCATGTTCCAAAAATCGATATGAGAAAGTTTGATGGAAAGGATCCCAGAACATGGATACTACAGATGGAGCAATTTTTTGATCTCCATAATGTGCAAAACACACAAAAGGTACATATTGCAACTTTATATTTGGAACCAAATCAGTTTGTATGGTATCGATGG
>APFE031735216.1:0-12047 GCA_000404065.3 Pinus taeda | reverse complement strand
CCAATGCACCTTCTACATTTCAAGGTTTGATGAATTCCATTTTCAAACCCTTCCTTAGAAAATTTGTGTTAGTATTTTTTGATGATATACTAATCTACAACAAGTTTTGGAAGGATCATGTTGAACATGTTGATAGGGCGCTCAAACTATTGGAGGAGAAACAATTATATGAAAAAATCTTCAAATGTTTCTTTGGAGTACAAGAGGTGGAATATCTGGGTCATATTGTATCTCATGAAGGTCTTAAGGTAGACCCTAGCAAAATTAAAGCCATTAAGGAATGGATAATCCCACATCCATAAAGCATCTGCGAGGATTTCTCGGGTTGACAAGGTATTATCACAAGTTTTTTAAGAATTATGGGAGAATAGCAGCACCTCTAACAACATTATTGAATAAAGATGCATTTTCATGGACTCCATAAGCAATAAAGGCCTTCGAACATCTTAAAGAGGCAATGTGCCAAGCGTCGGTCTTAGCTACACCGGACTTCACAAAAACCTTTATTGTGGAATGTGATGCTTCAGGAAATGGAATTGGTTCTGTTTTAATGCAAGATGAAAGACCCATTGCTTTTGAAAGTCGTCCAATCAAGGAAAGTTTTTACACAAAGCTATTTATGAGAAGGAAATGTTGGCAATACTCCATGCACTTAAGAAATGGCGACCCTACCTAATGGGAAGACACTCAAGGTAAAAATGGATCATGATAGCCTTAAATACTTTTTAGAAAAAAGATTTTCCTCTGAAGAGCAACAAAAGTGGGTCACAAAGATGTTGGGTTATGACTTTGAAATCATCTACAAAAAAGGGAAGCAAAATGTGTGGCAGATGCACTCTCAAGAAAGGATGAGGATGTGGAAGCATTGTTGTGCGCCATTTCTATTATCCAACCAGATTGGATAAATGAAGCAAGGGAGGAATGGAATAATGACGAAGAAGTGTGGGCACTCATTCGAAAGCTACAACAAGATCCTAGTGCATCTGATACATTTAGCTGGAAAAATGATTCATTATGGTATAAAGAATGCTTACATCTATGTAAGAATTCCCAATTCAAACAAAATATTCTTATGGAATTGCACACTTCTCCCTTAGGAGGGCACTCAGGATTTTTAAAAGCTTACCACAGGGTTATGAAGGATTTTTTTTGGGATGGCCTTAAATCGGATATTCAAAAGTTTGTGGAAAAATGTTTGGGTTTCCAACAAAATAAAGTTGAAACAATTAAGACCCCAGTTCTATTACAACATTTATCCATTCCAAGCCAATGTTGGGAGGAGGTTTCAATGGATTTTATTACAGGTTTACCAAAGTCCGAAGGAAAGAGTGTCATCATGGTGGTAGTTGACAAGCTTACCAAGTATGCACACTTTTGTGCATTATCACGTCCATTTAAAGCCAGTACAATTTCTATTTCATTTATGGAAAAAATTGAAAAGCTACATGGAAACCCAAAGATTATTATAAGCAACAGAGATCCCATTTTCATTGGAAATTTTTGGACATAATTATTTTCTTGTCTTGGTACTCAGATAGCTCATATCTCATCTTATCATCCTCAATCTGATGGGAAAACTGAGATAGTAAATAAATGTTTGGAAGGATATCTTCATTGCTTTGTATATGATAAACAGACACAATGGTTCAAATGGTTGCCTCTGGCTTAATGGTGGTATAACACTTCCTTCGATACTACAGAAAAAATGACCCCATTTATGGCACTTTATGGATATCATCCACCATCCATCACATCATATTTAAGAGAAAATTCTAAGGTTCAAGCAGTGAAACATAACATTGAGCATCAACAACAAGTTCTCAAATTCTTAAAGGATAACCTCACGTTGGTGTAGAATAGAATGAAACAACTGGCAGATCAACATCGCAGCGAAAGAAGTTTTGACGTAGGTGACTGGGTATTCCTACAGCTACAACCATATAAACAAATGTCCTTCAAGAAAGCTAAGAAGGATGATAAATTATCACCAAAGCATTATGGCCCGTACAAGGTGTTGCAAAAGAATGGTACTATGGCATACAAATTGGAGCTTCCTACAGCTTCTTGAGTGCACCTAGTTTTCCATGTTTCATGTTTAAAGAAGGTTATAGGTGACAAGATCCCAGTTCAAACAATATTGCCAAAACTTGACGACGATGGAAAAATTATATTGGAACCAGAAGCATTCATAGAAACAAGAACTCGACAGCTATGAAATCAATCAATTTTAGAGTATCTCATCAAGTAGAAGAACTTGTGCGTTGAAGGTTCCACATGGGAGGATGAGAATTTTATACAGAAGCATTAAGAACTACTGAAGCGTTGAGCGCAATGCTTTTTGGAAGGAGAGGGGCATGTTAGGCCCCTATAATACTAGTGATTCCCCAATTACTATTGTCATTGTATCATTTATTCTTATTATTGTGCCCCTAGTGTCCCCATATTGTTATTAGTATGCCCCATAGAAACCCACTATTGTTATTTTTATGCCCTTATGTTATTACTGTTATGTTGGCTTGATTATATTGTGACCCCCTAGACTCCTATATATAGAAGGGAGGTTTAGTCATTTGTATCATCCAAGAATTATTCATTTGTGTAATGTAAAGGAGGTTTCCCCCTCGAAGAGGCTTATTTTTAAGGAGTTGATCTCTCTTTTCTATCTTTTTGTGAGTTGGTTTCATAACAAAGATTATTTTTCATTATTAGGTATAATTATAGTCTCTATGAGGAGTATGTTACTAGTTTGTAAATGGTTGTTGAGGCCTATTTTTTTTTTTTATATTCTCTCCAACTAGTTAACTTACTAGATCATTTTGTGGTTGAGATATTCACTCAACTGAGATATTGTGTCCAAGATAGTTTTAACCCAGATTGTGTCCAAGATTAGGTTTTAACCCTATATAGAAATTACCTACAATTGAAATCTTAAAACATAAAATATAAAATGGTGAGAACATAAAACAAATAAACAAAGGTTTTCCCCAGGATCCCAAAACTGAGACAACCAGATTGATTTTTCATTATTTTCCTTTCAATGTTAGAATACATATATATACATGTTGAAGAATTCATAAACCCAATCCATTAACCCTAGATTAGAAGATAAACATAGTTCCCTTGACAAAATCTACAAAATACCATGGGAATAAAACCATCCTACCCAAAACCATGTGCAAAACCCATGCACAAAACCATATGTAGGTCTTCCCACCTATTACAGGGCCCAAAAAAAAATCGGGGTGCGACCTCAGACCCCTGTGTAAACCACCTGATAGGGGGGGCTGTCACCCCACCTATGGCCCCCCTGTTGCACCTGATGCAACGAACAGGGGGGGATGTCACGACTCATGCCCCTGCGTGTGTGACTAGTCATGGAAGTAATATAACATGCACACAACAAATAATCAAACAATGTTTTCTAACTCTTCTGCATTTTGGCATTTTTGGCTATTGGACGTAATTCCTACTTGTCTTATGTGTGTCATCATATTTGGTTATTAATATTATTTTTCATTATTAGGTAGATTTTTTGTCTCTACAAGAAGGAGTATGTTCCTAGTTTGTAAACGATTGTTGATGCCTAGTTAATTTGTGAGATTCTCCCCAACTAGTTAACTTCCTAGATTGGTCGGTGGTTGAGATTTTCACTCAACTGAGAGATTGTGTCCACAATAGTTTGTCTATATTGAGGCGTATCTTGATGTATTTATATTTGTATTATTAAATTTTTAATATGGAGTCCTCGAAATAATTTTGTGTGTGTGATATTTCCACTTTCTGATATTAACATGGGATGATATACATTGATATAATTATGGGCGAGATTACAATTTTTATGATTTAAAATGCATTTTTGAATCTGCAAATGGATTCAACACCATGGAAAAGCCTTGGGGAACTTATACTGTGGACAAAATATAGCTCAAAATTGTGATTCTAACATATTCTTGTCATATTTTGAGCAAAATTTACCAGAAAATATGCTCAAAAAATGATCCATGGGATCCATAAAATGCTCAAAAATAAAAGGGCTCAAATTCTCCCAAAACTAGTTCCAAATTGTAGAGATCATCATTCTCATTCCAACAAACGCTTGAGTCGCCTCAGTCTGACACCATATTACCAAGTTATCATGTTCTAAAGTTTTGGCCAAACAATTAAAAAGTCAAATTGTAGAGTTGACTGTGTAGGGTATAGATGTTGATGTGGAAGTTTAGGTGCTGACGTGGTAGGGATGACTGGGAGTATGGACTTGTTAGGTGGGATCCAATTAGAAGCCGACAAGTGGGCAATCATGTGAGGGCATGTATCGCACGATTATTAGACAGATGGTTCCATAGTTGGGCCAATCACAGAGTGACACATGGCCCAATCACATGGCACCAGATGGCACCTTGGTTTAGGCCAAATTTTATTAGGCCTACTAACAACCTCTATGGGAATAGAATGTGTGACCTCCAACTCACGAAACTACCACCCAACCAATGGGGCACACAACTTTCTTGTTAAATTATAGTGGGTCATTTATATTTATTATGTATGGGCTGACTGTTTGGGGGACAGGGTCAGGCTAGTGGGCTCGCCCGACTGCCCTATCCCAGATTCTATGTATGTTAATGTGACTTAATGGTAGGAGTAACAACACATATGAATCACATAACGTAGGGCTTGGGCCTCGTGGTTTGTTGGCTTAGTGGGCCCTGACCCAGGTTCATAGTTAGTTGCGCTAAACAAATCCCTACACTACTAGCCCTTTCGGCATAAATCCATGGAGCATGGAATGAAGTCTGACCCAAAGCAGTATGGGGGGATTTTGGAACCAAGTTTCGGCACACAAAGATGAATGTGATGTCATTTGTGCCCTAAATCTTCCTTAGGGTAGATCGATAAGCCTTTATGGATTATCAATATAACTCCTTTAGTCAGCCTCTAGACCTCCATGAAGGTCTACAACTATCTTTCAGGGACCCTAAATAGATGAGTCAACTACTTACGTGCATCAAATATTACTCTCATCCTAGTAATTGGTGAGCACCAGTATTGCAGCAATAACGCTGCAACTCCTGGGGCTTCCTACTTTACTTTTATCAACCTAGTAGTTCGTAACAAACTTGGAAGCGACAGTGTTGCATGCACAAGTACTAGCTCTTACTATAGGCTGTCACTTGGTCAGCCGGCGCAAGATCACTAGGAGCTTAAGCCAACTTCTATGATTTCTCAGAAGAAGCTTTTAACTGTGATGAAAGAAATCTAACTCTACAGAGGCTATTCTATTTACAGAAAGAGAAAGAAGATTGGAATGTAAAGAAAACCCTAATTTACCCACTAACCCTACTTTTGTAGGAAAAGAGATGAAAACTGATGAAATGAGTACCATTGACTACTGAAAAGGTAAATTGCATCTATTCAAGGTACTTTTGAAAAGAAATGAGAAGAAAACATCTTTTTGTGCTTTTGAGTGTTTTTATGTTAAATTATTATGCTTGTAATTTATTTGGTTGTGATTGTGCAGAGTTTTGGTGGCGAAGGAAGATGGACTTGGTTTTTGCAGAGGTGGAGGAAGGTGTGGTGAGGTCCTAAGAAGCCCCTAGTATCCTTCTAAAGACTTCCATTGCAATCAGATTTCGAAAAACCACTTACAGGGAATTCTACAAGAGGCTGCAGGGGATTTACAAGAGGATCTACAGGAGGATCTACAAGAGGAGGCCGAGAGCTATTTTTGGAAGTTTTGAAGGTGGAAAAATGATGGGAGAGGGTAACCGAAGGCTAGATGAAGGTGTTGAGGTGTCTGGATCTTGTCAAGGAAGATCAATAGGGAGCATGATGGTTGGATTTGTTCAAATGGCAAGAGGGAAGCTTATGGAGAAAAATGTAGAAATTAGGGCAGATTGGTGAAATTTTGCAAATGAATTGGGGAATCTATGAGAAGTGAGTTGATTCTAGCTACTTTATGGATGTATGGTCAACTGAGGTGTCGTGGAAGAGATCTGCACACCTAATTACAAAAACTGATCAAAGAAAGGACTAACTATACCATGAAAACATAAATTTCTCTAGCTTGACCTAATTTCTGACCTACAAACAGAAAATGTTGAATAGTAACCTTTGAACAGAAAAGCATGCAGAGAGATCTATTGTAAAAGAGCAGGAAATGATCTAGGAAACTGAATCTGAAGCAATATATTAATCTTTCCAAATCAACTCATCACACTAGAAATTGCATGGGAGAGCAAAACTGTGTTTTTGGTGGCAGCAGTAGTGCCTTGACCTCGAATCATAGTCCCAGAAAGGGAGAAAGGAGATCAGGGCCTCTTGTTGGCCTTTTTGAATCTTAGTCTATCATTACATTAACCTAATTGAGAAACTGAAACAAAAATAGCTATGTAAACCATCAAAAGCAACCTAATCTAAACAAAGTAAAATGATTCTATGTAACAGAAATCAACTCATGAACTGAAGAAAAAACATATAAGTACAAAGAAAGAGGTGTTGGGTAGCTTGGGTTGGGCCCTAACCCAAGAGCTTCATCCCTTTGAAAGAGATCAGTGTTGGCTCAAAAACTATTTCATCTCCATTATGAAAAGTAAAAGTCACATTACATGAACTGTTCTAAAAAAGGAAGCTCGAAAATGAGTTGAACAAGTGCTACACAAAAGTGTGAAAATTCTACTAATGTCTAGCTAAATTACTGAGGCTCTAAGCCCCCCTATTTATACAAATGGAATCCTTTAACATCCCTCCTAAAATCAAGGAGCTCAGCTTCCCAAAACTACAGATAAACAACTGTCCTTCTTTACTTGCTCGGCTGCCCCTTGGATGCACTAATGTGGATACTTGTGCTTCGAGTTTCTGATGGAAATTTCGAGGTAAGGGTTGAAAAATGAAGGGGACACCCTCCTACAAATCCTCTCCCTTGTTTCCTTTGAATATTGGCTGCCAAATGCTCATCAATCCTTTGAATTTGTCCAAAAATTGCCCAAAAATCGACATAAAGCACACATTAGACTTCATGGCTTAATGACTAACCCAATTCACTCTATTAGCATAAATATAATAAACAACATGCAATAAACTAATGAGAATGGTGGATTAATTCAAATTAAGAGGCAAAATGAGCCCATATAATTACCCATTTCTGGGGCTCATCAGTAATTACTTAAATAAACTTAAGTGTTCGATAACTTTAACATATGGTAAGGTAATCTTCATGTAAACAATTAATATTAATTGCATTCGAGTAACAACATAAATCATGTAAATTCGTGCATCAATACATCATTAGTTCATAAACCCATCATTCATCATAGAATAAGCGCATTCATATAAAACAAAAGGAGATAAACATGGGAATTTTTGCAATAATCTTCTTTATTAATACTCGTTTCAGCTTATAGACTCAAGACTTCCCTATGCACTCAGCTATAGGGGTCCATGCACTATATTGCAGACTCTACTCTAGGCCTCTACACACACAGTTGTAGAGTCTTTCTTCCTACTCTTCTGTGCTAACTCTCTAGACTTCTCCCATAGACAAACTTCATTACTTTGCCTTAGACACCCTAGAACACACTTATTTATACAATCCCAAGGTCTGCGGTCCAGGGGTAGATCCTCAAAAAGATGACTCAACTTACATAAAGAAGGGCAAAACCCTTTATTACTTTTTAACTATTACACGCTCCGTGACCACAATTTGTAGAGACTTTACATTTTTATACAACAAACCTTGGGATTTTTCCCTAAAACTTAGGCTTTTGCCCCAAAATTGATCCTAGGGGACCCCATCCCAATAGGTCCCCAACACAAAGATCATGACTCACCCTCAAGTCACTCTGCTAGCATGGAGATCTTACTACAAAGATCCCCTAGCTATACTTGTGTAACTACTACTTCAGTCGTGCTCTGTGTGGCTGCTTACTTGATTTGTTCCACTAGCTGCTCTGTGGCTAGTCCTACACAATCCTGCTTGATTTTCTGCTGTGTACTCTGTAAGTTTGCCAATTTCTCCTAAATGTTTGCATAGAAAATCTAAGCCTCCTCCAACTAAGGCTCCAATCTGGCCTTGAGGATTACCTATTTTTTCTCCACTGCTTCCACCTGTGTAAGCAGCTACTTCACCTCCTGCAGCCTGGCAAGGTGTTGTGTTGTAGCAATGGTGCACGTCGTTGCCCTCACTTCATCATATTGTTGTTGGAGCTCACAGACTTTTGTATTCAATCTCTGCAGGTTGGTATCTTCCTGTAGAGTCATTACTACCTTCATGGCTTGCTCAAACAGCGCGGTGCAGTCTCTGGTAGCGGCATCCACCAACGCGACTCCATCTTTCACAACGGATTCATGTTGTTCCCTTATCTCTCGCAGGGTTGAAGGATGTGACTTCAACTCCAATTATGTGATCTTTAGGTTCAAATCAAACTGAACTCTAGCCGCTTCCATCTTGGCTTCACGCACGCCCGTAGCTAGCTTATCAAATTCCTCCATCGGTTCAATAATACCTGCTACAAGTATCTTATCCAACTCCCAGTGGACCTTTTCTTTATACTTGGGATTAAGGTGATATGGCCTCTACTTGATCTGCTTCACATCCAGCTTCAAGGTGTTATCACTCAGGTTGTTCCCTACTTCCTATAGGGAATACGGCCGAGGTAACCACTAACCAATCTTTTAGCTGCAGGTCCTAGCTTACCTGCAACCAGAGAGGGCTCTCTCTTTGAAATTTAGCTTTGTTTTGGAGTGTTTTAGGCTAGTTTTGATGAACAAGGTTTGGTTTTAAGTTTGTTGGATGGTGATCTCAGACATGGCTAGGGTGCAAGTATATAACTATTTTTTCCATTTGGCAATGGAGTTACTGAAAGTGTAACCATTGAAAGAGTTTCTTGGTGAAAAGGTAGTGCCACAGAGCGGGATAGGGAAGCTGGGAACAACTTTGAAATCTGGAGATGATGGAATGAGGTCAGGGAATGAAAGGCAATCAAGAATCTTTCATTATACTGGTAGAGGGAAAGTGTATGAATATTGTGCAGGAGCAGTTAAGGATTCCTAAACAGTATTCAAAATGCAAGAATTAGTGCAAACATGAGCAGTG
Source organism: Pinus taeda (assembly GCA_000404065.3). Lineage (NCBI taxonomy): Eukaryota > Viridiplantae > Streptophyta > Pinopsida > Pinales > Pinaceae > Pinus > Pinus taeda. Next base: position 2,959 of record APFE031735216.1, on the reverse strand, counting down.
AAGAATTCATATTTATGACGAATCCTGAAGAAAAACATAAATAATAGTAGGGATTGAACATAGAGTGCATCAAAACAAATCCTATGCTATTCTTCTTCTCTGTTATCAAGATCATGAAACATATATGGAATTTACGAATATAGAGAACATAGAACATAGTTTAGTATAACTTATTGTTCCATAGCATGACACGGGAATTCTGTAGCAGGTCCCAAAACAGCCAATCCACCTTCAGATGATCCAGACACAGTGAACTTCACAGCACTTTGTATTAATACAGTCTAATATTTTACAGCGCAGTTCAGAAAGAAAATCACCAACAACCATAATACATCTCTTTGACAAGTATATATAGGAGTTTACAAAATATTCCATAGGGAAATATCTGGACGTCAATGTATCCATCTACTCTGACATAATCAATAACTATTTGTGGAAAAATCACGCAGAAATAACTGAGGAATTAAAAGCTCTTTACTCGTTGTAGTAGGTGTCCTGTGTGCTTTTGACCCTTTGACTCTGGCAGTCGGTGGGTGACCGCTTCCTTGATGTGTTGTCTTGTAGTGCTATCCTGTGGCACCTGGTCTATGCTTTTTGAATATTTTTAGCACGCATTTCACCCACTATCAGTTTGATTTTCTGGTAGCTGAGCCATATAATGCAACTTGCTTATGCAAATAATAAATAAGAAGAGAATCAAGCTACTTTAGAATCTGAAGCAGGCTTTTCCACCAATCCTCTGTTGGTAATTGATGTTTTCTTAATTTGTATAATGTTTCATTAGCTTCAGTGTATGTGTAATAATTCAGCCAAACTGGGAAAAGGTGTGCTACCTCATGCTCTATGTAAAACAAATCCTCCAGTTTATCATATAAACTCTGCCCTGTGGGAGGGACTACTTCTTCTGTGCTGCTTGATGATGCTGTGATTTGATTTTGTACATAGGTACTTAGCCTGTTTGCATATTGTTCCTGTTTTAGCAGCGTTCCAGTGCTAGTGACTAGGCTGGGTAAACCTTTGGTTTGTAGATTTGAAAGCCTCTGTCTAAAAGCATTTACCTCTATCTGCATTTCTTGGCACTTTCTTTCTATAGTTTGGACAAAATTTCTCATGGTCAACACCTTCTTGACTCTTACAATAGTCTCTATCCTGTTCTGGATGTTTAGTGCTGCCAGCTGGTCACCAGAACTAGTATTCAAGAAGTGAATCAATCGATTGGCTTGCTCAGGCTTATCTGCTAATAATGTTCTAGCCTTATGAGTTTCATGCTGAGCTACAGCCATCAATTCTATTTGGTCAAAAATGGTTTGTATTCCTGTCCATTGATCAGCAAGAGATTGGCCAATTTTATTCCACAAAATTGTTTTTATCTCGGTCAGGGTTCTATGGAGAGTGAGGTCTTTCTCCAAGGCCTTTATCTTATTTTCTAGGGCCTTTACTTCCCTGGTCTTCTCAGCAACTGTCATCTTTGACTTATCATAACTAGCCTTAATCTTGGCTAGCTTTTCTTTGGTTTCCTTCATCTCTACCATTTGTAATTCTAGAGCCTTAATCTCTTTCATCATGGCCTCCATGCTCAAGCTGGCCTCTTGCACTACTACTATTGTAGTTGCTGCTGAAGTTGATGCACTTGTTGCTGCTGTTGAATCTGGGGGAGGTGCTGTTGTAGTCACTGTTGCAAGAGGAGTTGTAATTATTGGAGCTGTTTGGGATGGTTGAGGGGTCAAATCTGGTTGTTTCCCTCGTTGAGCCTCTTCCAATTCTTTCTCTATTTCTAATATCCTTTGATTCATCCTCATAAGTAGACTAACCACATCCTCTACTTCCTGTTGTTGTGCTACTTCTGTAGTTTGAGGATGTATGGTGACTGGCAGCTTCATTTGTTTTCTCAGTGCTGCTATGTATTCCTCCTTTTTTCTAATTAAGGCCTGTGTGCCTTTGGGATCTTTGGGATCATGTCCCAACTCTATGATGATTTCTTCCAAGGATTTTATCCTATTATCCTTGGCCAATGATGAGGCCTTTTCCAGCTCTAACTGGGCAGAAGTATTGTATAAAGAGTTATGCAATCTACGGGCCAATAGAGCCTTGTCTGCTAATGTAGAATAAACCATTTCTCCCGCCTGCTTATGTAACTCAATCTGGTCTATTAGATGTATATCTTTTGCCAGGACCTCCAGATTGGTTCTGATGTAGTCTGCAGCTGACTGTGGCTGTTGTGTTGTAGGTCTGAAGTGACTGAGAGTCATCTTCCCTGCTTCCATATCATAGGCTGCCATTAGCCTTTGCTGATTTGTCGAAGCCATTCCAATTATTTAGTTGTAAAGCTGAAACCTTATTGGCTCGTTTCTAGCTTTGATCTCTGTAAATGCTCGTTTGATATCTGAGCCCTTTTGGGTCTGCTGCTTGGAGGATGAAACCTCCCCACCTGGTTGTTTCTCTTGTTCTTGCTGAAAGGAGCTGGCCGATGTTTCTTGTTAGGTTCCTATACCAATAGGTTTCATCTTTCATGATTGACAGTGGAAGGGCTAAATATTTTCATCATTGCAGGCTACAAAGGTTCCATATTTTGTGTACATTCTAGGAAAATTAAAAAATGAAAAGAGGGTATGCCTTAAAAAAATAATCAAAACGAAAGAAAATCAAATGGTCAAGAGAAAAGTGAAAATGAACCCCAAACTAAAGACTAGGAAAGTGGCCAGTCAAAATGCCTCTACTATCTTTTGGCAGTGTCACACTCTACAAATACTACTGCTAATCATACTTGATGGATGGCCCAATAGGCTAATCTGCACCATGCCATGTTTAAATTTCTTGTTGCAGAATAGAGAATTTTCCTGTCCAAACAGCTCAAGCTTGGTAGATGACTAGCTAGGTAGAGAAATGAAGGAGCCCAACTGCTTAATCTGGGTCCTTGGAAGAAATAAGGGTACATTTAGATAGGAGGGTAGTCAAAAGA
>APFE031735212.1:0-27663 GCA_000404065.3 Pinus taeda | reverse complement strand
GTATTTTGATTTTTTATCTGAAACATTTATTTTTATTGAAGCTTAAGCTTTGTGCTACGCTACAAAATAAATGTATTATTTTTCACTGTATTTTTCACTTGTTATATAAAAACAAGAAATTACTTTTTCTATTAGGGAATGTTAATAAATTAGCTATTTAAAAAAAATAGGTCTATATTATTTCAATTTTGTTTTACATATCTAAAAAAGAAAATTGAATAAAATTTATATATGACAAAATTTATAAAAAATACTGGAAAAAAATATTATTAATTATTTAAAAACTTCAGAGTTAGAACACTCAAAATTCTAGTAGATATCTGAATTTTAAGTAAATAACTTTTTGTCTTTATTATAAACGTAGTATTAAGGTTGAACTTTGAATTTAGAAAACTCTCTCCAGTTTCTCGATAAGTATCTTTGAATTGAAGCTTAAAAGAGAAAGATTTCAACCTTCTAAATTCAATAGTTTTTTTCTTGCGCTAAGGAAAGTTTAAATTACAAACTTCTTACCTCTAAATTCAGAACTTAGCACATTCCAATTTCGATGGATTTTTAGACTTAAAATATAGAAAACCCCAAGAAATTCATCTTCTCCATGAACTTCGATTTTTCAACTCCAGTGAAAGTAAATATAGTCAAACTGTTGTAACTCTGCAGGCTATCATTCAACTCTGGAAAATGCTTAAATTATACTGGAGACAACTCATAGAACAACACAATAAAGTGATTTCTAATATTATTTTTCACTATAAAACTATCATTCAACTCTGGAAAATGCTTAAATTATACTGGAGACAACTAATAGAACAACACAATAAAGTGATTTCTAGTATTATTTTTCACTGTAAAGCTATCATTCAACTCTGGAAAATGCTTAAATTATACTCGAGAAAACTAATAGAACAACACAATAAAGTGATTTCTAATATTATTATTCACTGTCAGACTCGCCTGTGGCATCGTGCAATATTTAGTTGTTGCATTGTAGCTTGTATGTGCTCACAAAACTTTTAAAGAACTAAATATTTAAAGAAAAAATAATAACGAAGATTTTCTCGGCGAATATAAAGAATTCTGCTTTAAAAAAATGGATGAGGTTATGTTTAAAATTCCAACAGAGACGACCACGGAACAATTGAAAAGGCCACTCCAGATTACTTCGATATTATGCTCAAAACAACCAATAAACCCCATTGCGCTTAAAATGACAAACAATAAAATTCCAACAGAGACGACCACGGAACAATTGAAAAGGCCACTCCAGATTACTTCGATATTATGCTCAAAACAACCAATAAACCCCATTGCGCTTAAAGTGACAAACAAAAAAATGGGACAGATTAACCATGGAGTGAATTCCGGTACATCACCAGTTTCATCAAAACCTTTTCAGATCACTGGATTCTCGTACCAAAATGCGTATCAAGAAGCTGGGGAAACTATGTAAATGCCAAACCGGTTTGTATAAATTGGTTGTTGGTGTAATTTTAGTTACAATTCATTTAACCATTTACTTTTGTCTTTCGGACAAGCTGCGTAAATCAAGAAAGCGGTATGATGCATTGAACCACTTTTTTCGGCCTCTCCTTCAGCGGCGCAAATCAAGGAAACAATTACTAGCTCTAAGTAGTGAGATCTATGGCCTAAAACCTGCTTTAAGTGGTGAGATCTATTACCTAAAACCTTTCTATCGTCTAACAATCAATCGAACGGTTCAAAACCATCCAGACTGGTAGCTGGTAAAGTCTTTGACAAAAACATGAAATATGCCAAATGGTTAGAATGTTGTGCATTCATCATACCTACGGCAAGGGTTTCGGTTATTTGGAAGTGGGTATTGAAGAGTACACCTTCTGCTATCTGGAGAGCGCAACCTGCGAGAAAAATTTCAATCCATGAATTAAACCTAATAAGATACCAGAAAACCCGGTCATGGAGCGAATTAATAAAAGAGGTGTCGTGATCATGAATTACCTGGAACGGGAGAGAGCGTCATCCGCCGGAACCTAGAAAAAAAACCAGAGTAAAATTGTCTCATAACTCGACACTCTGTAAGAGCAACTCAGACACGAAGTAAACTCTGAGAGAATGAAAATACTGGCAAGCGACCTGAATGGCTGCACGGACAAATTGAAAGCACAGGACCTAGGGTTCGTTACCTGAACGCGGGGGCATATCCTTCTATGCGGGCGTAGCGGTGATCTCCAAACATCTGGCCCAGTTGAACCATATGCACACATCTGTCCTGCATGCAGGACACTCTGAACAGGATGCAAGCTTATATAAGAGGTGCTTTGCATTTACACGGTCGAGTGTTGGAAGCATTTCTCAATTCCAAAATAGAGCTTGAATGGAGTATCGTATGCACATTATTGCATGGTTTCCCATGATATCATTGAGTGATTATAAAGATGGCAACAATTTTGTTTTCATAATATATATATATAAAGTTTCCAACTTTCCATCCTCATAAAAGTTTTAGAGAAAGGAATGCAAAATAGCGCCCGAGTTTACTTTCAATGATTTTAAAGATAGATCGCTGTTTCTAGGATCTCAGCATGAGTGCTTGACGATCTCCGTTGCTTCAGTTTGGCCCTTCATTACTTGGTTGTTTAGATTGGTTCGATGGATTGGCAGGCGATATTTTTTTAGGGTAGGATTATTTTATACAAAGTGCTTGTTTCCTCTAGGTGCTAGTTTCGACCTGTTTTTAGTAGTCCCAGCAATTTAGAGTGAGTTTAATAACTTATTCGAGGGTTGTTCAGACTTGCAAATTTCCATGATATCTTATTGTTGTTTTATGTTAGGACCTATGACGCTTCAAGTTGATTGATAGTATTGGCTTGCGTTTCGAAGGGGTTTCTTTACACTGAGTTATGAAAAACCTCTGTTATTCTCAGTGTATAATTGAATATCTAAACAGTTGACATGTATATTTATTATCCAAGAGGTTTTTCGACCATTTTACTTCTATATTGACTGTAAAGTTGATATGTATATGGCAACTCCTTTGATTTTTTTTAATACAACATTCACTATTGTTTCAACATGTTTCTAAAAGGAGTTTTTGACAACATTGCCTTCTCTATATCATCATTTTCTGTATGTACTCAATAGTTCTTTTCTTGGCTCTGCAATAAGTTTGTCGATGTTCTTATGGAATTTGGCCTTATGGCCTGAGAGGATTTTCCCGCTTAGTTTTAAAACAAAACTATTTGTTTTATGATTAAATTGACGCATGCATAATGACAATTCCTACTCAGCATCATAATTGTCTGCTCATAATATTAGAGGGTTTGTTCTCTGCGTTTACTAATTTATTATTTGTAAAGATTAAATAGTAGACCACAAAGAAGCCAAACAGTTGATGGCCATTGTCACATTCTATTTACTGAGGGGTAATTGAGAGGCATGTTCTCTAGCCTCAACGATATTTCTTTATTTATTTTTATGTTTTTTAGTTTAAACAAGGTGGGTTCTGTATTTCTGCATGTTATATTTTTATACTTTATGGGCCTAAAGGCAAAAGTTTTCAATTATTCAATGAAGGTCTAGCAAATTAACACTCATGCTCTGTATTTTTTTTTCCTAAGTTGATTTCCTGCTAATTGAGTAGACCTAGAGTTTGTAATCGCTGGGTTTAAAGCTTTTAATTAGCCATACCATCTATGGCAATGCTCCTTGCAAAACCATTTCTGTATAAGTAGAAAGAACTACATTTTTAATATGCCCGATTAATCTCACTAAATAATCATATTGAGAATAAACAGACATAGGCAAAGTAATTCTATAGGAAGTATAAGAAAAATACTTTACTAATGGAGAAATTGAATTTGGTCACTGGCAGTGAAAACTGAAGAGCGTCGAGAGGTGAGTATCGACAGAGAGATGGATTTCACCACCAAATACATTGGTAACTCTATTTCACTGTTATCACAAATGAAGAAAAGTAAATTAAGCGAGAATTTCATCGTTTATCCTTTCGAATGATTTCTAGGGATGAGATCCTGCAAACAATATTTTTGTTCTACAAAGAAAAAGCCCAGTTCAGGAATAATGTATCAAGCATGTTATTCATGTTATTGCATTTGAAAAGAATATAGACATTTAGTTGCCACATGAAAGTGGAATAGTTGATCACTCGTGTATTTAGAGCTCCTTTTTTCAGAGATAAACAAATCCTTTGTTTTGTCGTTGGAAGACAAAGTGCTCGACATGTGTTCAGGCAAATGCAGGAGTAAATTGTCTGTTCATATTGGCCCATCGCGATAATGGGAATATATATACTTTGTCTATATATTTCACTATAGAAAACCCATGGACTTGGCATGCTCAAATATAGTAAATGAATATAAATTGCAAAATCTGTGAAGTAATTGTTGCGTGCCCAAATGTACTGTACAAATTATTCCACTACCTTAATGATCACTAGAAAGTCAGGCCCAGCAATGCATATAAATCATTCACAACAGAACTGTTTGGTCCTGGTAACCAAAGCCACCTAACAGTGCAAGTGAAAAGTCTTAGCCTTCTTATATGTTACATGCGTTGTAGCTAGGTGACCCGCCTAACCGGGAGTGGAGGCAAAGTAGCTTTACCTGCCCTCACTCTCAGAATTATTGCCAAGTAGCTATCTGCTGGTCAACAACCCGTGACGAAGAAAGCCAACCAATATGTCATAGACATGATGAGGCAACGCATAAGTTTTGGTGATGAATACTACTTGTGGAGCTTCTTATGGAATAAAGCCTTTGGTGGGAGTGGAAGGTTTTGCTTCAAAATACCGAGTCACATTATAATTTGGCAGCTCTTAACTTAAACCCCTTTTTATATCCATACGAGATATAAATATTCGAGTGTTCGTAATCCCTTGCAAACAACTACATAGAGTTGTGTTTTTATAAACTCTGCGAAATGATTTTCATGTTCAAGAGGCCTTTAGCAATCTAGCTCCATCAGCGTATACTTGCTTATTCTCGAGCGTTTGTATTGTTGTTTCTTGCATAGTCCCTGCCGTCAAGCACAAATGAAGCCCTTTTCTGATTTGTGTTTCAGTGTTATCATTGTGATTTGGATGAAGAAAGGCCACTTCGCCTGAACCCCATGTCAAACCGGGTTTTATTTCTAATAGAGTGATTTGGTCCCTTGACATTTCATTAGAGACATGTTTAAATGATACCTAAGGGAAGGAAGATAAAATGTGAACATAATTGAAAAGAAAGAGATGTAGCTCTCAGGTGTGGCCTGCACTTGGAGACTACACTCACAAAACTTGAGAGATCACTCTCGTCCACTCTATTATCAATCAATCAAAGATTACATCATTAAATACAATACTAGGAAATAGGAAGTTGCACCCAAACCCCATAACTATAGGAACTAATCCTAAACTAGGGAGAAAGTTACAACAACGTAACTATTTTCTCCATTAATATCAAAATAATATTAATTATTCTCAACTCCCCCCTTAATGGAGAAAGGGTTCTCCTGAACTCCTAGCATCTTTCTAAACAATTCAAATTTCACTCGTGCAAGAGGCTTTGTAAAGATATCAGCCACATTGTCACAAGTTTTACAATATTCAACAACAATTTCATTTGACTGTATTTTTTCTCTAACAAAATGGAACTGAGTGTCTATATGTTTGGTGTTTTTGTGAAACACTGGATTGTATGCTAATTTGATGGTGCTCTAGTTGTCGCTTTTGATAGAAGTGGGTTGCTTCTGTTCTTTTCCTGCATCTTTGAGAAGTCTCCTCAACCAGATTGCTTCACATGTTGCTGCACACAATGCTTGATACTCAGCTTCACATGACGACAAAGCTACAGTACTCTATTTCTTGCTGCTCCATGCTATGACCCCGGAACCTATGTTGAATGCATAACCTGTGATGGACCTCCGATCATCCAGGTGACCTGCCTAGTCTGAGTCTGAAAAACCTGCTAGAGTAACATCAGATACATCAGTGTATAAAATACCGAAATGAACAATACCACAAAGATACCTCAACAAGCTTTTTGCTGCTGTCCAGTGACTTTCACGTGGTTTCGACATGAATTGGCTCAACACACTAAATGAGTATGCCAAGTCAGGTCTGGTTGTTGTAAGATATATCAGGCTGCCAACCAGCTGTCTGTACATTGTGGCATCTACCTCCTTAGTTCCATCGTCACTGCTCAATTTCAGATTTTGCTGCAAAGGTGTTGCTGCTGTTCTACACTGATCCATACCAAACTTTTCCAACAGATTTTTAGCATACTTCCCTTGGGTAAGAAAATTTTGCCCAATATCTCTGAATACTTCCAATCCCAGACAATAGTGAAGGCTTCCAAGATCCTTCATTTCAAAAACTTGTGCCATAAGCCTTTTGATTCCTTTGATTAAATCATCTGCATTTCCTGTTATAATCATGTCGTCCACATACAAAGAAATCAAAATAATCTGCCCTTGGTTATTATACTTGGTATACAAATTTGGGTCATTTAAACTTCTATGGAAACCATACTCTATAAAGAAAGAATCGACTTTTTCGTACCAAGACCTGGGTGCTTGCTTTAAACCATATAAAGTCTTTTTCAATCTGCAAACAAGATGTTCCTGCCCCTGCTTTACATATCCTTCTGGCTGTACTAAGTAAATTTCTTCTTTTAAATCACCATTTAAAAATGCAGATTTAACATCAAGCTGGTGTAATTGCAAATTATATTTAGTAGCTAAAGCAATAAGCATTCGGATTGTATTTAGCTTTTCTACAGGTGCAAAAGTATCATCAAAATCTATACCTTCCTTCTGTGAATATCCTTTTGCAACCAACCTAGCTTTTAACTTATCTATACTTCCGTCTGCATTCATTTTTGGTTTAAACAGCCACTTGCATCCTATGGGTATTTTATTCTTAGGCAGCTCAACTAAATCCCAAGTATCATTTCTAAAAATTGATTCCATTTCTTCATTCATTGCAGCTCTCCATTCCTTACATTGACTAGCTTCTTTGTAATTAGAGGGTTCTAAAATGTTCAAAACTTTTGACATCAAGGCATAGTTTCTCAACTTCAATGGTAATTGAGTCTTCCTACATGACCTTCTTGGTAGGGGACTTACCTCAAATTTGTTTTCCTCTGCAATAACTGGGCCTGCTTTTTGACCTTCTTGCTGTTCTTCTTCATTCTCTTCTTTCTGCTCCTGTTCCTGCTCCCTTTCATCCTCGCTGCTTTCCTCCAACAACAATGGAATGTGCCAATCATCTCTAACATCAGATTTCCTTTCCTGTACCTGTTCATGAAAGACTACATCTCTACTTGCAAATGTCTTACGAGACTCAGGATTGAACAGTTTGTATGCTTTAAACTCTGTGCCATAACCAACAAAGATGCATTTGACTGCCTTAGGGTCTAGTTTATTTCTATCAGCTTTGGGTACATGTGCAAATACCTTTGTCCCAAAGACTCTTAAGTGGTTTACTGCTTGTTTAAATCCATATAAGGCTTCAAAAGGGGTTTTGAAGCCAAGAAACCTAGTAGGACTTCTATTTTTTAAATATACAGTAGTATTTATCGCTTCTGCCCAAAAAATATTAGATAGACCCTTACCTTGCAGCATGATCCTTGCACACTCCACCAAGGTTCTGTTTTTACGCTCTGCAACTCTGTTTTGCTGTGGTGTATGCGGCACTGTGTATTGCTGAACAATCCCGTGAGTTTTGCAGTATTTCATGAATTCCTTTAATTTGTATTCTCCCCCTTGATCAGATCGGAAAATTTTAATACTTTTTCCAAACTGTTTTTCCATCAGGGTTTTGAACTCTATAAAACATTGGAAAGTCTGACTTTTCTTGCTTAAAAAATAAACCCATGAATACCTAGTGCAGTCATCAGTAAATAACAAAAAATAGTAAGCTCCCCCTAGCGACCTTATCTGCATAGGACCACATACATCTGTTTGCAATAGCTCTAAGATTTCTGTTTGCCTCCTCCTATCATGCACAAGGAAATGTTCTCTGTGCATCTTTCCTAAGGCACAACCATCACAGTTTAACTGAATGTTACGAAAGATGGGGAGACCTTCGACCATACCTTTCTTTTGTAACAACATGAGATCCTACAGATTCAGATGACCAAACCTATGATGCCAGAGTTGTTCAGCTGTCGTCTCTCCTGCAACCATGGCTTTCTTTGATATACTTTTTGCATCCAATCTTTATAGGCTTCCAACTCGCATGCCTATTGCAACGATTTCATTCCTGCAATCCTTTATCACACAATGAGTCTTGAAGAATTCGACATGCATATCTTGATCAGCCATCATGGATACAGATATCAGGTTTTTCTTTATTCCAGGTACATATAAAACATTTGAAAGGTGACTAATTTTTCCATTTGGTAACTTAACTGAAATCACCCCACGACTTTTAATCTGATATCCATTATCATCCCCTAGATATATTTTTGATCCATTTATAATTTCTTCAAGACTATCAAAAATTCCTTATTACTTGTCATGTGAGAGGATGCTCCGGAATCGACATACCAGATGTCATCTTCATTCGATGCTGAAAGGGCATAGTCGACTATGAACAGTCGAAATTCATGACTGAAGTCTTCTTCTTCAAGAAAATATCCTCTGTGTTTTGGATTTACCTGTCTCCTCCTTGCCTCATCAGCGTGATTCTTATAATAAGAATCTCTCTGTATATGACCCGTTTTCCCACAATAATAACATTTCTTTTCATAATGATTTGCAAGCATACCTTTATGAGAATGCAGATTCTTCTGTGATGTTCCTCCTTTTTGTTTTGATTGCTGCTGTGACTGCTTTCCTCTAGATAGTCGTTGTTTTGCCACCAGCGCGAGATCGTCACTTTGGGGGTTCAGATTCAGGTTCTGCCGTTGGTCTTCCTCTTGCTACAAGATCGCAGTGAGATCATCAAACGTGGGTGTTTTCTCCCTTGCCGAGACTCCAGTGATGAAGGTTTGGAAATCATCACGCATCCAATTCATTGTAATTGCAACAAGATCTTCATCAGCCACCGCCACTCCAATGGCCCCCAATCCATCTTTAACATCCTTAATTCGCGCGACAAATGCAGTAGCAGACTCCCTTTCATCCATCCTCATTGAAAATAGCTTGCTTTTCAGAGCCAAAACTATGTTTGTATTCTGGGTCTCATACAGATTTTTTATTTTCGTCCAAATCTCCGCGGACGTTATACAATCTCTGATGTGCGCAATAACATTGTCTTTCACAGACATCTTCAACAAGATTTTGGCCTTGTTTTCTCGTTTTTCCCAGTCTTCCTTCTGTGTGGTTTCAGTCGGCTTCTGCTCATTACCTGCCACTATAGCCCAAGCATTTGCACCTTCGAGCAGAGTCTGGATCTTAAACTTCCAATTCATGAAGTTAGACCCGTTGAGTTTACCAAACTCGTTAAGATAAGATTCCATCGTATTACTCATTGTGAATCTACTTAACAACAACAAAAAAACAATACCTGTCAGATCGATTCTGTCACCTCTGCCACCGATCTGCAGTGTCTAGCACTCCCGCTCCAATGAGAAAATTCGGCGTTTCCAACACAGCCGAAACAATGATCTGATCACAATTGATCTGATCCACCTCTCCCGAATTGATCTGCCACTTCGCCGATCCTGCTCTCCTTGCAGATCGCCAAGCGAAGTCGAGGTTTCCCGCAGATCTCCTCTGGCGCTTTCCCGATCTGTCTCTCCCGGACGGGTCTGCAACTCCGCCGATCTGCACCGTTTGCAAACCGCCAAACAAAGTTCACACTATTCGCAGATCCCCTTAGCGCTACCCTGAGCGAAAAATCTGCGCTAATTAAAAATCGGTTAGAGTATTTGAATTGGCGCGACTTTCCCGGTAAAATCCCGCGCTAATCGAGCTTTCTGGCGCTTTAGCGCGATTTATCCCTTAAAATCCGTGCTAATTCCTCTTCTGGCGCGACTATCAGCGCAAAATCCGCGCTAATCGGCCTTTCTACTTAGATTTTTTTTTTTTCGAGTCCAAGCCAGGTGTTCTGCAGTCCACCTGCTCAATTGAGCACAGAGCTCTCGTGTACACACAACCACAAAGGCACTTCAAGCCACACAGGCAATTCCGCCACAAAGGCAAGCTAGCTACTACAGGCACTTTAGCCTCACAAGTGACAAAAGATCAGGCTCACTCAAGCTGAGCTCTGATACCAAGATAAAATGTGAACATAATCGAAAACAAAGAGATGTAGCTCTCAGGTGTGGCCTGCACCTGGAGACTACACTCACAAAACTTGAGAGATCAATCTCGTCCACTCTATTATCAATCAATCAAAGATTACATCATTAAATACAATACTAGGAAATAGGAAGTTGCACCCAAACCCCATAACTATAGGAACTAATCCTAAACTAGGGAGAAAGTTACAACAACGTAACTATTTTCTACATTAATATCAAAATAATATTAATTATTCTCAACTAAGGATGCTCCAAGACAATCATTGCCCACCTCAGAAGCATGCCTATATAGTATATGCATACCCAACCATATCTAATATCCACGCATGGTTAAAGGAATTGTGTGACTGAAAGTTCAATTCACTACACAGATTTCTCAGGGGTCAATGAAATGATCTAGTTATTCCAAACTCTTCTCTTCAATAAATTGAAAGAAGCAAATAGCTTGCTACAAGTGAAATTTAGAAGCAGGCCTGGTGCTGGAAGCGTAAATCTCCTTTACTCCCCTCCCCTCAAATGAGAAATTAGGATTTTATATATAAAATACTTTATAATTATTTTTGTAATTTTCTATATAATTAAAATAAAAATAAAATTATTTTCAAGACCGTTTTCGTTTTTGTAGACCATTTCATAACTTTATCATATTTAAATACCTTGAAAAATGTGATGGAATTGTTTGTTGAAATCCATAATCATTTTATAATTATTTTCCTCATCCAGTAGAGGAAAATTAGTCCTAAATAATTACATATAAACTCACAAGTAAAATTCAGTAAATACAATTTCCTACCACGTTGTTTTAAATTCTTTCTGAAATAGTCGTTCGCATACATTTGTTACTTTAATCTGTCCATAATAAGTCAAGGTTAAATCCTCTCAAGTTATATGAAAATCTTAGTTCCTGAATGCATTTTATGTAGGCGAATGCAATTCAAAATAAATTTCCAACCAAAAACATTAATGAAATTCGATAAACTTTTCATGAAGTTAAATAAGGTTTTTGAAGTAATAAAGGATAGGTTATGAATCATACTTTTTTGGTGATGAAAGGAGAGAGATTCATTCCAAGATGGGGATATAAAAATATAAAGAGATTGAAGGGCTTATGTTATTTTTATCAACTACTCTTAATAATTTGAATGGAAAGGTCGCAGTAAGTTAATAGCCCTCATTCGATCCTATGTTAACATAAGATATGTTAACTGCTTATGTTAGACCCGTGTGAGAAAAATAAATTTTACTAAAACATCTATAACTTTAGTAATTTATTTAATTATTTATATTGTGAAGAATTACACCTATCACTTAAAATATTTTTAAAAATTATGATCTAAACGTGGATGATTTAAATATTAACTTAAAAATATAAACCCTGGTAAATGTATAAAATATATTCACACAGTTGAAGCAAAACAAATCTCGACCATACTTACACACTCAAATTAATTAATAAACATAAAACTTACGGTAAAATATTTTGTCCCCGCTGAAATAACATCGGGGCACATGAAGCGTGCAATAAGACCTCCAATTCGCAACTTTGGTTATAAGTTCATTTTATCCAAAGTCCAGTTGGAACCACTTTTTATTAAGATGAAACCACGTGTTGGATTAGCAAAGTTAGAGAGGAAGCCAAGTGTTTCATGCATGCCACGTAGCTATGGCTGAGCTTTCAAGCTAAATTGACTCTCGCCGCCTACCTTCTATGCTTGTTCCTTATTATGTTCTTCCATTCCTTGTCTCTGTAATTGTGTTCTTCTATTCCTTGTCTCTGTAATTTCGCAGGGGTTAATTCATTCAGCTCATCCAGTAGTCTCTGATACGGAATTCATCACGTTGATCCCCGATCTCATCAACCCTGGTTATACTGTCACCCGCATGCTTCCTGAATCGAACGAAAGAACTTTGATCGGATGGGTAAGATCAGTATTGTTGATTTTCTGCAATTATAGAATGATAAATTTCGGGTCGCAGATCCATACTGCACAATAATTCTTTATGGGATTCATGTGAATTGCAGAGGCAGTCCCGCTCCTGGATGGGTACACTCATTCGTTGTGACAGAAAACTATGTGGTAATTCTGGAAATGCCACTGAAGTACTTTGCGAAGAATCTGTTGAGAGCCGAACCAACGCCTCTGTACAAATTCGAATGGCACCCGCAGTCCAAGGCATTTATGCACGTCATGTCAAAAGCTACCGGAGACGTGGTGAGTGCCCCTCTCGATTATACATATTGGAAGCTAGTTGTATATTTTTAAGATATGGACATTGAATGAGTTGAAAACACATCTGCTCTTACTTCTGTGTATCTTAATGTTGCTACTGTTGTGTAATATTGCTTACCATATGTTTTATTTTTGATACGATGATTGGTATAGATTGATATTTTGCTAAATCTATTCCTTGCAGCAGCGTATAGAAATTTGGCTCTGCAGTGTTTAACAGAGGTAGTGTCTATACTTCATATTTGTTATTATTTTAACCATTAATGTCTACACATTCTTCTGTTTGCTTTGATACCCATCAAATTTCAATTTTTCTTTCCCTTATTGTACATGTATGTTTTCTCCAAGTTCATTGGTTTCATTTATCTTCCCGTTATCACCTACTAGTCGGTGTTTGGCTCAGGTTGCAACACTTAATTTTGGAAATTTTTATGATGCACAATTTGTTAAGCTGTATACTTTCTTTACGTCACACTTGCAGGTAATCTGTTGGAATTTAGGATGTGAAATAAACTATTTTGATGCACATCTGGAGATGGATTTCCTCCTTTCTAAAAATATTGTCATTATTATTAATTATATTGTTATTTTCACAATTTTATATCTTGGTCTATTTGCCTAAGTTTGCTTTGATCATGATATGTATGAAGGTTAGAACACTTCCACCAGGGACAAATATCTCAGAGGCCTATGCAAATGGTTCAACTTTGAAGTGAAGAACAGGTAATTTTTGCCGGCATCATTAAAAATCTGTTACTTGCCAGAAATTCACTTGTGTTTGACGATCATCTACCTTCACATCTCCAGGTCTTCTGCAAGTTTTTTCTGAATTTTGGCCTCCCCATCCAGTTCCAGCATTTGCTCTCATGAATTTTGGTGACTAAATGTTCGTTCCATGGCCACTCAGAGAAGAATGCAGAGCTCTGAATCTGGCGAGTTTACCATGGATGGATATGGTAGCAAGTGTAAGTGGCGGTGTGGCATGTGTATTTTTGGGAGGGTGGCAGCTGTATTTTTGGGAGCTCATGGCAGTGTGGCATGTGTATTTTGGGAGGGTGGCAGGGGTAGTTTACCATGGATGGATATGGTAGCAAGTGTAAGTGGCGGTGTGGCATGTGTATTTTTGGGAGGGTGGCAGGTGTATTTTTGGGAGCTCATGGCGGTGTGGCATGTGTATTTTGGGAGGGTGGCAGGGGTATTTTTGGTGGCATGTGTATTTTCTCATGCCCCGCTCCACCATAGGTGACCGAAACTTTGGGTAAAATTAACTAAGTGCAATCGTTGCCGCCGTTACACTTGCCAAACGGGTTGGATTGCATTACATACTCCATATCAAAGATGGAGATTCTTAAAATGACAATGCAACTGTATGTATTTGCATGTTACTTATTCCTAATTTTCAATAGATAACATGCATCACTTCAATATATAGTTATTGTAATTTGTCTATAGTTATTGTAATTTGTCTCTTGCACTTGCAATTTTTCAACACATACGAACAATGTACTTGCATATTGCTTATTTTTCAATGGATAACAATTTCTCTCTTGCAGTTAAGCTAAAGTGTTTTTCTTTTAAAACACATCGACTTAGACTGAGAGAACTGCGACAGCCGACGATTATTTTTATTATTATTATAAAAATTAAAATGTTTTTCCTTTTAATTTAAAAAATATTAAAAATATAAAAATTATTATTTATATTAAAATAAATTAACTAAATTGGGAAAAACAAAATGATTATTTTTTTTTTTTAAATATAAAAAATACATTTTATATTAAAATATATTAATTAAATTGAAAAAAAAGAAAAATACATTTTATATTAAAATATATTAATTAAATTGAAAAAAACTAATTTTCTTCTTAAAAAGTTAAATTTTGTTGGAATTTTTTTTAAAATATTAAATTTTGATAGAATCTTCCTCAAATATATGCAACTAATTACACATTGAACAAACTATTTCAGTACCATTTCAAATCCCATTTCAAATAGGACAGTATACAATCCATTTGTCTTGTCCTTGCAGACCTAGGGAAGGACTACTCGAAGAGACTACTCGAAGTCAGTGGCTCCTTGTTTATTTAATCTATTTATTAAGAACTACATTATGTAGTTGATTGAGTAACACCATCTATCTCGACTGGAGAATTGTCTGGAGACATTACTGCTGAGATCGTTTCCAAGGAATAGATGTAACAACAAGGCCTTCAGATCTTACGAAGAATGCTCTTAAAAGAGGAAAAATTTGAACAGTTTCCTCTGCTCCACTGGTTTAGAATAACTTCGCAATTTTAACGTTACAGATCCATTGAAACCCCCATTAATGGCTTCATCTCGTTAGAGGAATTCAACAGATTCAGTGTTCCACCATTGTACGTCCCTACCGTGGAAAAAGCCAATTTTAGACTTATTGTTGTCGGTTTCTCAAGATAGATGGCATTGATGTAGAAATTTTTCTAGAAAGCTCAAGGAATTCACAACACTTTGTCTCATCTTTCCACATACAGACAAATAAGTCACCATCTTTGGAAGTTAAGTTTTTAATTTTTAAATTGTGCGAATAATTTAATGTGGGACTCCATAGGGGGCATGTGGGTAGAATGCAAGCTCGGTATGCCTATTTCATATTTTTCATATTTAATTTAGTTTATTGTGAATACTATTTAATTTTTTATTTATTTAAATTTTCTATTCAATTATTAGAATGAAAAATTAGCCCTCATCTACATGGGTTACACATGAATGTTGCACTGTGTTTTAGATAATTCCAAGGGAGGTTTCTAGCAAAACAAAGTTTTGTAAGGCCTTGTCTTTCTGCTCATGTTTCTTATTCTACTCAACATGGTAGGTGAAAGTCTATAATAAATGAAGCTTGTGTAAGGTCTTGTCTTTCTACTCCTTATTATTATACTCAACTTGGAAGGTGAAAAAGTTTTATCTTTTTCAAAAATTCATTGCCCTTTGGTTCATCTCATCATACCATATTGCTAATAGTCTGACCCATATGCTTCTTCGAGCAACACAAGAAGTGTTCAATTATCCTTACCCTTCATGCATCCTTTTGAATGGTTATTTATACAAACAGTTGAAAAGCCATGGTAACATTTGTATTTCTCTACCCATTTTCATTTTTAGGAATAGATATTGACACTAAGAACATTATAAATTTCAAAAATAGGTTTTATTGGTGCTTAGATAATTAGAGGATGTAATATTGATTCCTACCTCGTGTTACCCTTCTACATTTTAATAGATATATGAAAATTCCTTACACTAGTGGGAAATATTCAGGCTAGAAAACACTCAAACTAGAACATAAATTTTCTTATTAGAATTTGACTGTAAAGAATAATAAATAATGTAGATTTTCTTATTGGAATTTGACTATAAAAAATAACACGTAATGCCTACTTCTCCTAAGGCCTCCGTATGAATAGATGTAATTTTTATAATTATGCATTTTAACCACTAAAGAAGATCTTCTATAGTTCTCTGTGTTAGGATTATATCCCTTTAACTCTGATAAATGTAATGTATGATGATTTGAATGTTTGATTATGTGGTTCTATATCCATATAAGACAAATTGCGTGATAGCTTTACTTATGTCTTAATTTGTGTGAGAGTTCATGCAAGCAACAGGGTGAAAATTAAGCATTTTGACCACTAAAGATCTTTTATAGTTCTCTTTGTTAGGCTTATATCCCTTTAACTCTGATACATGTAATATATGATGACTTGAATGTTTGATAATGTGGTTCTATATCCATATAAGACAAATTGCGTGATAGCTTTAGGTATGTCTTAATTTGTGTGAGAGTTCATGCAAGCAACATGGTGAAAATTATGCATTTTGACCACTAAAGAAGATCTTCTATAGTTCTCTTTCTTAGTCTTATATCCCTTTAACTCTGATAAATGTAATGTATGATGATTTGAATGTTTGATTATGTGGTTCTATATCCATATAAGATAAATTGGGTGATAGCTTTACTTATGTCTTAATTTGTGTGAGAGTTCATGCAAGCAACACAGTGAAAATTATGCATTTTGACCACTAAAGAATATCATTCTCTTTGTTAGGCTTATATCCCTTTAATTGATAAATGTAATGTATGATGATTTGAATGTTTGATTATGTGGTTCTATACCCATATAAGACAAATTACGTGATAGATTTAAGTATGTCTTAATTTGTGTGAGAGTTCATGCAAGCAACAGGGTGAAAATTATGCATCTTGACAACTAAAGAATTCTATAGTTCTCTTTGTTAGGCTTATATCCCTAAATCTTATAAATGTAATATATGATGATTTGAATGTTTGATTATGTGGTTCTATATCCATACAAGACAAATTGTGTGATAGCTTTACTTATGTCTTAATTTGTGTGAGAGTTCATGCAAGCAACAGGTTGAAAATTAAGCATTTTGACCACTAAAGAAGATATTTTATAGTTCTCTTTGAAAATTATGGATTTTGACCACTAAAGAAGATATTTTATAGTTCTCTTTGTTAGGCTGAAAATTATGGATTTTGACCACTAAAGAAGATATTTTATAGTTCTCTTTGTTAGGCTTATATCCCTTTAACTCTGATAAATGTAATGTATGAGGATTTGAATGTTTTATTATGTGGTTCTATATCCATATAAGACAAATTGCATGATAGCTTTAAACATGTCTTAATTTGTGTGACATTTCATGCAAGCAACAGGGTGAAAATTATGCATTTTGACCACTAAAGAAGATCTTCTATAGTTCTGTTTGTTAGGCTTATATCCCTTTAACTCTGATAAATGTAATGTATGATGATTTGAATGTTTCATTATGTGGTTCTATATCCAAATAAGACAAATTGCCGGATAGCTCTACTTATGTCTTAATTTGTGTGAGAGTTCATGCAAGCAACAGGGTGAAAATTATGCATTTTGACCACTAAAGAAGATCTTTTATAGTTCTCTTTGTTAGGCATATATCTCTTTAACTCTCATAAATATAATGTATGATGATTTGAATGTTTGATTATGTGGTTCTATATCCATATAAGACAAATTGCGTGATAGCTTTAAGTATGTCTTAATTTGTGGGAGAGTTCATGCAAGCAACACGGTGAAAACTATGCATATTGACCACTAAAGAAGATCTTCTATAATTATCTTTGTTATGCTTATATCCCTTTAAATCTGATAAATGTAATGTATGATGATTTGAATGTTTGATTATATGGTTATATATCAATGTAAGAGGAATTATGTGATAGCTTTACTTATGTCTTAATTTGTGTGAGAGTTCATGCCAGCAACAGGGTTAAGAAGTTGTGTATAAGAAAATATACTATTTTTCTCATCTCGATGAATAAATTACTCTGAAAATATTATTTTTAGCTTTGGTTATGAACCATTCAACCCTAATTTTTTCTGAGTAAGTATAGGATCAAGTAGCATGATTATTAAAAGTCCATAGAAATAATTTTTGGCTTCTACATTTGTAGTGTTGATTGATTAAATTATTTATTTATTTTAAATCATAGTGAATAGAATATTATTTGGACCCTATAAGGATTCCAACCATTTATTTTAATTTTCTTAAGTTCAACTAGAATAAGTTATTTTATTTAAATTGTATTACCATCCCAAGGCTATTAATAGCATCAAATACAATCTGTCTGAGCCAACTTAATAGAGTAATAACAATAATCTTAAATATACATTACAAAATGAAATACATATGTAAAGGACATACAATTTTACAATAAATTAATGACCAATATTGCATATTGTGGAGGTACTGCTAATGTGCTAATGTCATTATGCCATCAATATTGCACATTGTGAAGGTACTACTAATGTCATTATGCCATTATGATCCAAAGACATTCTTCTCTTTCTTGCCCTGAACTTGTAAATTTACACTTCAAAATATTCATTTAAATCTGGATTTCTTACTTGCTCGGTTTGAAGCCAAATATGTCAATGGCCAACATCAATAACATGAGAGGTATTATTAAAGTCAATCAGAACCAAAAACAATCTTATTTTTCTTTGGATCTGTAATACCACATTTCAAAAACTTCCCTTAAATATGGGTATCTTGCTTAATCCATTCAACCAAAATTTTAACTCCATCACTAAAAGGAAATTCCAGAACCAAAGAAATGAGCACAGATTCTTAAAAATTTGGTAGTTCATGTTATGGCTTTGTCTCATTTATAAAGGGTAACCAAAGTTTCACCAGATGTGTTCGCATTGGAGCAGAAAGGATTACATTTCTATATCCAACTACCTCCAAAACCTTTCCTGTAATCTCAATCAATTTCGATTTTGTTTCCAATAGACATGATTTTAATTTTATATCCTCAATTGTGTAAAAGAAATTATATAAAGCTTCCACCCACTCGCTGACAAATTCAATTAAAAGCTCCACTTTAGGAAAAATGTGACACAGACATAAGAAGTCATTCAAAAATATTAAAATGTGATTTACGTGGTCTTCTGGGACCTCTTCCATATCAGACAACAGAGATGCCTTTTTCTTTTCGAAAATGAGAAACAACTCTTATAGATGTTTTTTTACTTAATACTTACAATGTCATCCACTGCACCAAGAGGTGCACCGTCATATTCAACAAGCATATCTCTACATGATCTTGTGCAGAAGATTTGAGTTCTTCTCGAGAAGTAGGCAAATTAGAACCTTTTCTGTCAACCTGAATTGCAGCATGTATGGCAGAGAGACGCGCATTTATTATTGCATCTGAATAAACGGATTGAATTCCAGCAAGGATGGGAATGACTTCTAAATCTAGGTTTGGAAGGGTTGTTATAATTTCTTCCTCTTCATCTTCATGTTCTTCCCAGGGAATTGTCTCCACTTAATTATTAGGTGAATGCAAGTCGAAAGAAATTGGCAAAGAATATTTGGCACCAAATAAATTTGGCATAAAATTTTAAGTTAAGATGGCGTGCTTCTTCAAAATTAGACATAAGGTATATGAGTTTCCATGTTTCAAACCCTTTCCCCTTAATCTATGATAGATTTAACTCAGAATGAGATTACGTGAATGAAAATGGAAACGTGGTGGCAGCGGAAATGGAAAGGACAATAACGCACTCGTTTATGACAGGCCTGCAAAGTGTTACCTTTCCCTTGCTATGAGATCACCGGTTTAATGCAATTAACGTTGGCCTGCCCATTCCATGGCGCAGTCGTCACAGACCATCATTATTAATGTTATGCAGAGACGATTTTCATTAAGACTCAGATATTCTTTCGTCTAAATCCTTGAATGCCCAAACCGTCGTCCCATTCTCCCATGGATTGAGCGTTTAGCTAATGCCAAGAGACATAAGTGAATAGATCTATAGATGCTGAACCACAATCCGTTCACGATCCTTCAGCTTCTCTATGGATTTGAAACACTCCTGAAAGGTGCTAAAAACTGGAACTTGGGCAACCACGATATTACCGATCTGAGCCATAAAATCTTTGGGAATTCCACCCTCTCCAAAACGCGATTTATTTTAATTTCAAAGTTCTAATAATATACATTTATTACTAAATGTATATATATTTCAGTTACATGGCTATAGCATTGTATACATCTATACATTCAAGCGTGTTTATTTTTCGAAGTGTTAATCTATTACAACCATTCAATCAAGATATGTAAGCTTAGTTAAATTTCCGAAGGAATTTGGAATCCTCGTCAATTTCCTGCACTCATTCAGCTCCATATGTTGAGGTTTGATAAATGATGAAAGGAATCTGGTAATGATATTATTTCTGAGCAGTTTCTAAACTCCAAGGCCTTCAATGGCTCACAGATTTCTTTTCGCATCTTTGTCATAATTTCATTGAGAAACATTTTATGCTGGTCATAATAATGTTCCGCGTTTTTTTAGTTCACATTTTTTATTAAAAAAAAAAGAGTAAAAAACAAAACCAAACCTTCTGTATTATATTAATAAAATAGATAGTAGATCATATTTTTTGAGTTTCTGTTTATATCTCCAGCAAAAACATAGCAAAAAAAGATATCACTTCTTCATACAATAACCATATTTTTAATATAAAGTTCTAGAATTCTGTAAGCCATGCTCAGTCCTCCTCACTCCATAATCTACAAATAAACAAACAAAAAACGAAATGAAAATAACTTCTTACAAAAATATATGTCCCATGCATTCAGAATTACCCAGCATCTGTATCTTATTACTTTGAATAGTGAATGCTACTCGCATTTATCTTGACTCCTTGGTCTAAAACTGAGGAAAAAAAATTAAGTGTTGCCTTGCTAATGGTTTTTTTTGTTTCCTCATAAATGTGATTAATTTTGATGTGTTAGAACTTACTTATCAATGTTTTGATGCACTTCATCCAGTTATTTAAAATTGGAGGATTGAATTGATGCTGGTCTTTTTCCCAGTCAATAATTCCTTTTGCATTCCCTAAAACCCATATTCTCTCCACTCAGAACCATAGCTTCATCCAGTTATTTAAACTTAGAGGATTGAGTTGATTCTGGCCTTTTGCCAGGTCAATAGTTTCTTTTGCATTCCCAAAAACCCATATTTTCTCCACTCCCAATCATAGTTACGATCAACACTCCCCACAATACCACTATCTCTGCCTTGCTATTCCCCACAATGCCACTATCTCCTCCTAGCTATTCATGCCTTGACCCCCTTCGGGCCAAAAGTGATACCAGGTACCTGGATCTATGACAATGAATGTCCCTCATAGAGGTTTCCTCTTACAACTCACACCATCTAAAAACCCTAAAAAAAATTATACCATATATCTTTCATATTTCTGTGCAAGTTATCAACTTTAAGTGATCCAAATTTCTGTGCAAGTTATCAACTTTAAGTGATCCAAACTCCTTAGAGTATGGAGTTATTTTGATAACGTACTCCCTTACAACCAGATTCCTATTCTAAAAATAAATGCAAATGAGATAGAAATAAATGCATTCCTTCTAGACCATATAATCCAAATGAGATAGAACGGGAGAAATCTATATCTTCCCCCATTTATACTATATATCTCAGTTGCATACCTATAACATTCTAGATTTGAAAATTATAAATGGAAAATCAAACATTTTCTGCTTGTTACAGTAAGGTTCTGATTGTTATAATAATGTTCTTTTAGTTTCAAAGTTTTACGCTTCTGTACACATTGCGATAAAGTTTTACGCTTCTGTACAAAGAAACCAAACTTGGTCATACTTTTGAAATGATAAATAATTTCTTTTGGAGATCAATGTGTTCTCGTTGTTCAAGATTGCATTTAAAAAGGAATGTACTGAAATTCTAATATTTCCAATCTGTATGGATATCTTAGATAAAAATGAGGTCAGTTATTTAGTTGTGTAATTATCGTGCAATTGTAAATTTTAGGGCAAGACAAATATTAGTTAAAACAATGATGAGACATATTATTTATTATAGGTTTAAATAGGTGATGCAGTAAAAGCAGGTCAGAAAATGTTAAAGTAAATTATTAAAGTTTATAATGAAGTTTATAACACTCGAACATCCAGTAATCATGATTAAATAATAATAATAATATTTAATTTTATTATTTATATTATAATTATTATATTTATTAATATGAATATTAGTAGCAATAATAAATTTATATTTTTTACTATTATAAAATTATTAATTATTCAAGTTTAATATAAGAAGTATTAGAATAAATATTTATAAATAGATTCATAAGATTATGATTTTATACATTAATAATATTCATAACATTAAAAATATAATATTGATAATATATATACATTAATGTTAATATTAGTAATAATATTATGAATACATTATTAATAACTAAATATAATAATTATTTATTTAATAATATTATTAGATAATGTTTGTAAATTTTAATAGAAGATTTAGTAATAATAATATTTTAAGAAAAGTTTTTTCAATAGAAATCAAATAAGAGAATTTTTTGGCTAATGGTTTTCAAACTAACCAGTGTGGTTCATCATCAATTTCACGCCCCTACACTAGCAGTAATCTTCCAACCGCACTATAGTGAGGTGCGGCACCACCAAACACTTTCTCTTCACCAATACTTATGTTTATGGACTACATCTAACATTCATATTTAGTTTATTTTTCGTTACCAAGTATTATCTTTGTCCTTTATACAAGATGAAACCCATACACATTCATCATAAATAGCATTAACACATGTAAATGCACAACAATATAAAGGGAGGGGCAACTCTCTGCAATATGAGTCTTTCCATATATCAATATATATAATCTTCAATTTTTACAACATAAGCTAAATCTTGCAGGAAACCCCAAATTTACACTTAGCCAATTTTCCAACTTTGGCAAACTCGGTTGCTCAGTTTATCGGCCTGCCTAAACGGTCGTCGCATGTTTTGCCTAACTCTTCGTTCACCCCTGAACGCATTCGTTCAGCTCGTCATGCTGTTTTCCCAACTTGGGCGCCCACCCGTGTCACCATGCATGCCTACCCGACACATTTGCACATCGGTCGCCTTCGTTCACAACCCATCGCACTTCTTCACCCAGCTCGCCCTTCGTTCATTTAGCAAATGCCTTCACCGTGCTAACCTGCCCGACATTATTGTTCAGCCCAACCGTGCCTTCATTCGGCGGGTGCAGACACACCTGTGTCGCCTCTCACCTGAACTCTCGTTCACGATCTTCACCTCCCTTCGTTCGGTGGGCTGCACGTAGTACTGCCTACAAAGCTCCTGTTCATGACCTCCCGTTCAACCACCCAAAACACCACACTTCGTTTCCACCTTTTTGTCATGCATGATGCGCCCTACCCCAAGTTGCCTATCCGCACGTTCACCATGTCAACCAACTTGTCGTGCATGGCGCGCCATACTCGGGTCCCCCATTCGCACGATCACTTGGTGCTGCACGAATTCGTGCACCCAACACCCTCCGCGGGTCGCCCGGCTGACCTTTGTGCATGCCTGCCTGGGCACTGCACACATCGTTCAATGGACACCCTTTGTGGTTCACCCGACCAACCTTTGTGCACACCGCTTGTGTCAACCGTCGTTTCCCCCGACTCACCCGTCGTGCGGGCTCATGACTTGTGGTTGGTCGCTATCACCTTCACACCTTCACTTCGGCCGCTCATCGTAGAACTCTCCACCTCGTCTAACCACATAACTCCTTGTGAGTTTGTTGATCAAACTTGTGTTAAATTCCTCCAAAACTTGTCCAACTTATACTCTTCGTACACCATGTCTATGTGCCTAGCTGACCTGTCATAACACTCTCCTCCCGTCGGCTTCACCCTTTCCACAATGCGTCAGCCTGGCCATCTCCATGGTTGGCCGCCCCATCGTTTAGCCAGTCCACCTATTGGCTCACCCATCGTGTGGGGCACCCTGGGACCACCTACCTAATATAAACTCAACTCATCATTTGTCCATAACATAACTCCAAAACACTTCACATGACTCCACCGTGGCCACAACTCACCCATCCGCACGCCCTCTAGCTCGTGGCCCTCACATTCTCCCCCACTTGAAATCATTGTCATCCTCGACAATTCCTCATCTCGGCAATTATTTGTCACCAAGATATCCATACCAAGGCATATACTCCATCAGTATGTCATACATCGGAAAATCATCTCAATCCATGATCATCAATCACCTTGTCGCAATCTCCACATGTCGCTCCCATCGTGGAAGGCTGGCCCTTTCATCTCAAGCTACATGCCTCCTACAACATATCGTGTCGACCTCATCATGCATCGTCATTGTGTGAACTGCTGCAATGATACTCCAACACAATGCTAACACATCTCTATACACTACCGGTCCCCATGATTCGAACTAGTTGGGTAGTTAATCCAACTGTCACATCCAAACCATAAGAATGCACATCCTTATGCCATCATCAGTAGTTTCTCAAAACATCTCGTCACATCCTCAACTCGATCAAGAATCCATCTCCATACAAATAAGCCATGCCCAGGTCCATGAAGTAGTCTTCATCTCATCTGCAACATGTTGTCCATGTGCTTCCCATGATCATAGATCAATCAGCTCCTATGTGTCAAAAGTGGTTAAGTCTCGGCTCAACCCATGCCCAAGTGTTGCCACCAAGGCATCATCATCGTTGTAACTCCATCACTCCAAAGTGTCCCATATCAATCCTCCACATCAAGTCACTCTTCTAAGCCACACCCATACATGTAATCGAAAGTATGCACCCCATCCTGCATCAAAGTCCCTGACCTCAACTCCTCAATGCATCAGATCCTCTAAGTCCACCATATATGAAGTCCTCAAAAAGTCACAACCTCATGTCATCATGAACTCCATGAGTCATCTCCAACCAACATCCAGCAAGCATACAAGTCTCAGCCCAAACATCTCTGCAAGATGCCTTAGCTCTCCATGTATTAGGAATGCTCCATAGTCTGCTCACAGTCCATGGCCTTGTTGTACAAAAGTGCACAACATCTCCATCAGCTCATAAGTAAAACATATCCATGTCACATCAGTAAATCCACCTACACAACATCCCTGCCTTGGCACTCCTCATTGGATGCCCATAAATGATACCTCTACAAGTGCTCCTGGATAATTTCCTTGCATAAGACCGCCATGCTCCATGTCTCCAACCTGATGCCCATGACTAAGTTTCCCATGCTGTCCAGCTAAGTGGACCCATCACAACAATCGGTCATCCCCATCCAAGTCTGTAAATCCAGTCTAGTGAACTCGGTCACCCAACCATATCATCATCACGAGTCCCTTCCATCATAGCTCTCCCACTAAAGGTTCCACCAAGACTTCCTCTTGGTCTCGACCATGAGAAGTCCATCCAAGTATCATCATACTCAAGTGTGTGCCCTCCTCCAATCTGTCCATGAGTCATGCTGGGCACTTAGCCAATTTCTCCATGTGGCTAAAGCATGACCCATTCATCCGCAATGATCATCATGTTCCTCCCTTATCACGGGCCTTTGTACCTTCTATCATAAGGTCAAAAACAACCCCAACAAGTCCTCCAACAATCAGTGATCCTTGCTTTGTTATACAAGGTCTCATCGTAGACATCCATGGTAAGATCCCCCCTTGCATCGGAAAACTGACTTTGCTCTTCCCTGCATACGATTCATCTACTAAATGCTCAAATGAAACACAAATATCAATAGTACTTACTTCATCATGAGGCTCCTCCATGTGAGTATCCTCATCCACCAATGTCTACAAACCGCACGATCTTGGTCCAACTTGATCAACCTCAAGTTCATCCTCCATCATTGTCACATCTGCAACATCCTCGTATTGGTACTTGAGTTCTTCAAGTTCTTCTTTGATCTTCGAACAACCTTCCCAAATCATCATGTTTTCGGTCTTCATCGAAGTCCATTCAGAACTGCATCTGCTCATCAATTCCAATACCTTGTATCGAAAAGCTTCACCCGCCATAGGTTCTTCTACCATCTCGGCCATCCACTTTCCTGCAACCTGAATCACCCTTCAGATTTCTTCAACATTCACCAGGTTCTCCCTGCAAAACTGAACCAGCTCTTGACACCACCTGTTAGTGAGATCAACTTCCTTCACTTTCACTCCACCTGAATCAGCTTTGATACCACCTATTACGATAGTGCTATGGGATCAGCTCTTCATCATACACCAGCTCTGATACCACCTGTCACGCCCCTACACTGGCGGTAATCTTCCAACCACACTATAGTGAGGTGCGGTACCACCGAACACTTCCTTTTCACCAATAATTATGTTCATGGACTATGCCTAACATTCATACTTAGTTTATTTTTTGTTACCAAGTATTATCTTTGTCCTTTATATAAGACGAAACCCATACACATTCATCATAAATAGCATTAACACATGTAAATGCAGAACAATATAAAGGAAGGGGCAACTCCCTGCAATATGAATCTACCCGTATATCAATATATATATAATCTTCAACTTTTACAACATAAGCTAAATCTTGGAGGAAACCCCAAATTTACACTTAGCCAATTTTCCAACTTCGGCAAACACAGTTGCGTAGCTCATCGGCCTACCTGAATGTTCGCCATACGTTCTGCCCAACTCTTCGTTCACCCCTAAATGAATTCATTCAGTTCATCATGTTGTTTTCCCAACTTGGGAGCCCACCCATGTCACCGTGCATGCCTACCCGGCACGTATGCACATCGATCACCTTCGTTCACAACCCGTCGAACTTCTTCACTCGGCCTGCCCTTCATTCGTTCAACAAACATGCTCACTGTGCTACCCTGCCTCACATTATCGTTCAGCTCAACTGTGCCTTCGTTCAGCGGGTGCACACACACCCTTGTCGCCTCTCACCTGAACTCCCATTCACAATCTCGACCTCCCTTCATTCAGTGGATAGCACGTAGTATCGCCTAGAAAATTCTCATTCACAACCTCCGGTTTGACCACCGAAAACACCACACTTCATTTTCACCATTTCGTCATGCACGACGCGCCCTACCCGAGTCGCCCGTCCGCACATTCATCGTGTCAACCAACTCGTCGTGCATGACACACCCTACTTGGGTGCCTGTTCACACGATCACTTGCTGCTACACAACTTCGTGCACTCGATGCCCTCTGCGGGTCACCCAGCCGACCTTCGTGCATGCCTGCCTGGGCACTGCACACACCGTTCATCGGATGCCCTTTGCGGTTCGCCCGACTAACCTTCGTGCACACTGCCCATGTCAACTGCCATTTCCTCCAACTCACCCATCATGCAGGCTCATGACCTGTGGTTGGCCGCTGTCAATCATGGTGAATCATGGTCAACCATGGTCAAGTGTCGCATTGTGAAAAAGATTGTCTCAATATGAAAATCAACAATGGTCAACCATGTTTATTTTAGGGTTTATAATATTTATCTTAGGTTTTTTATCCATCGGGTTTAATATCATTTCCTTGTGTTTATAATTCCTTGGGTTTTTAGTATTAATCCCTTGCGTTTATTATTCCCTTGGGTTTATAATATCAATAATGGTCAACCATAGTCATCCATGGCCAATCATGTTTATTTTAGTATTTATAATATTTATCATAGGGTTTATATACTTTGGTTTATAATATTTATCTTAGGATTTGTCATAGGATTTTATCTATATGAAAATCAACCATGGTCAACCATGGCCAATCATGGTGAATCATGGTCAAC
>APFE031735200.1:0-13076 GCA_000404065.3 Pinus taeda | reverse complement strand
GTAATCAGGAAGCGTGGGCATTGCCAGGCCTTTTTGTGTTGAGAAGCAGCCTGATTTAGCACCATTAAGACGAGGCCTTATAGCTACTTGCAAAAAGCTTGTAGAGACAGTAGAAACCAGAAAATCAGAAGCTGATGTCAGTGTGATGGTAATACAACTCCCACTTTTTTGCAAGAATGAGAATTTCTGTGGATGAGGTGAAGTAGGAATGCCATTAGAAGAACAATTCACTAAAGCATCTAATCCAAATTGGGTGTTGAATTCAAAATGACAACACCATATATTCATTAGCATAGTAATAGTTCAGAAGGATGAGGGTCCTAAGCTTTTATGTAAAAGGGAAGACACATATATCCATTTTTGTACAGAACCACAAAGTGACAATTCTAATGATTTTTTTTCACAAACATTCTCTCATTCAATTTCAATGATCCTGCTTCATCAGGTATTTATTGTCGATATATTTTCGCTATCATGTTGAAAAATGTTACAATTTGTATCATTTAAAGTATCAAAGATGCTATATTAGTCTAGGCAACAATTTACTTAGGACAATTTTGGTCTTATTTGAATTTAGTTGATGATTTTCAATGAGATTCCAGTATTTCATTAATATAAAAATGAATTTTTAATAATGTGGAAGATATGTAACAAACTTAAATATACGATATTTATATTATATACTACAATTTATTTAATTTATTTAAATTTAAGATATATTATATTATATGTTAATATTTTTTGCGATCTATAAGATTTATGATAATATCTTTTGGTAAAAATTACATAACAAACAATCTTGTAAACACATTTTGAACCAACCAGTGTGGTTCATCTTCAGAACAAGATGAGAAACTAGATCTAGGGAATGAAATAAATAGACGAAGAGAGAATGTAATTAGTCATTAGAGTATAACAACTAATTGGACTTAATACCCATTATTAATAATATTTAATATTTTGATTTGACCAAGGGAACCAAACTAAATTTATAGAATTGAATTCTAATATTGCAAATAATGTTACTAAAATAAAATCCAATACTTAATATTATTAATCAAATAAATTTTGTTAATAAAATTATGAAACCAAAAAAAATATATCCAAGGTAATATTATTACTAAAAGCACTGTTGTGATAAAATATTGATATTATAGATAATATTGTTAATATATTATAATAAAATTTTTAATCTTACCACTAGTTATCATTAATCACAAAGATTTTTAACAAATAAAAATATAAACATAAATCATTCCTATGAAATCTTCAAAAAGAAATAAAAAAATAAATAAAAATGATACAAATTTTTTAGAATACACAATTATGAAACCAAAAAGAAATTCAACAAAGGTAATTATTACTCAAAATGATTACGATTAGAATTAGGAATACGGCAATATGAAACCAAAAAATAATTATCAAATCCTATTATTACTCAAAATGAGTATTATGATTAATATTATAGATAATATTGTTAAAATATTCTTATAATAACTTTTTAATCTTACCATTATTATCATTAATAACATAGTCTAAAACAAGAATAAGTAGATAAATAAAAAATAATAATTCAAAAATATAAAAATGTAGGAGTGTAAAGCAGGGATCCAACACTTTTGATATTCTATTCAGATTAACAAGTCTCTTCTTAATTTTTAGGAATAGTTTAATTTGTGACAATTGCAAAAATGAAATTTATGTGTGAGGAGATTTGACATAGGTATCTAAAAATTATAATAATAATGTTAAAATCGACACATATCGTGAGTATGATACCAACCCAATTAGCTACTCCTCTAAATACCAAAAAAATATAACATTATTTATTTCTACAATATTCTTTTATTATTTATTAATTTTTCATTGCTACAGTAAGAGTTTTCTTAAATAAAATGTAATTTAAACCACATATCCAAAAATTTTAATGAATGGTTACCAAAATTAGGAGTAATTACCAATTCAACTCGATCTCTTGACTTAGTTTTGATAAACACTCGAAATAATCGATTTGCAAGTCGAAATCCTCTAGTATCCATTAGATCTCATTACGAAGATAATGCAAAATACAAATAACCTTAGAGTGAACCATAGATCTCATTACGAAGATAACCCACAATAAAAATAACCTTAGAGTGAACGAGGTCAAGGACAAGAGGACCTCCCCTACCGTTCACATTTAATTACTCCACTTCACTAAGTTTTTGGTGTAAATTGTAAATTTAGACATATAATGGTAATGGAGTAAAGTTGGTAATTT
This sequence comes from Pinus taeda, assembly GCA_000404065.3. Taxonomy (NCBI): domain Eukaryota; kingdom Viridiplantae; phylum Streptophyta; class Pinopsida; order Pinales; family Pinaceae; genus Pinus; species Pinus taeda. The sequence continues at coordinate 10,816 of APFE031735200.1, read as the reverse complement.
TTTTTTATTGTTAACTTTAAATTGTATTATTAATTTGACACGGACTTTATAATTGAGATATAACATAATTTACTCTATATTTAATCACATACAAATACTTTCATCAAATTATAAAATTTAAATAATGTTAATTAAGAAAAAAATATATTTTTTTTACAGAAACGGGTAGTGTATATATTAGAAGCTTGGCCTTAATGCCAAAGAGCAGATTACAAATGGTGAGTCTAAAACGATAAGTGCCAAACAACCTTGCAAGGCTGGGATAGTTATGATTAGCTCACATCTTTTCTTAGTTGCAAACTATGTGATCAATTTCAAAGATTTTCCCAAGCTTGTGGGTACAAACAAACTGATTTAATAAAAAGCAATAAAACATGACAATATTCTGAATTAAGGAACTAGTTCCCAAATTTCCTATCCGCCTCTGAGAAGAGCACCAGCCGTAAGAAGGGTTGCTTTGTTAGCTTCAGTGTCCACCTCCTTATTATTGGCTCTCAACACATGATAGAAATTTAAATTTTGGAAAGAGTCACCAACATCTGAAATTCTGTGAATTAGCCTTGCTAGCCTTAGGTCCTTTGGCTTAGAGCGAGTCCCCATAGTGTTGATAATAACCTGAGAATCTCCAATAACATTAACCTCCCTAATGTTCAACACTTTTAGCATCTTGAGTCCCTGAAAACGAGCCAAAGCCTCAGCTTGGATGCTAGAAGTGATGCCCAAGCCCCAGGCGAAACTGTGAATGCTAGAACGAGCTGGGTTTAAAATAACTCCTGCAGCAGCAGCTATTCCAGGATTGCCCTTAGCAGCCCCATCAAAAAATAAAGAGTGCCTCTTCTGGTTTTCAATCCATCCCTGGAGTTCATTCACTGTAACCCTTATTTGCCAAACTTTTGGGAGGGAAATACTCTTTACCAAATTTTGGAACTGAGAGTCGAGAGAAACGCCCCAATTTTTATCTTGTTGGGTGAGATTTAAATCATCTTTGTGGTCTCTCAAGCACTCTTTTAACTGGCATTTTATTTTAACAGTCACTAGCTTGACGTCCTGCTCACAGTTTAAGAAAATCCTTTTGTTTCGCTCAAGCCAGATCTACCAGTAGATAATTTTAGGGAGAATAAATCAGGCAGCTCTAATAATTTTGCTTTTTAGAGGAGGACTAGGGTAGCTTTGCAGCCATTTGTCAAAAATATCAGCAGTGGAGGAAGGCAACTCGAAGCTGGAACTAAGAGTATTCAACAGTGCGAACTAGATCTGCAAAGTAAAGGAACAATCAAGCATCAAATGTGGAATGCTTTCTTGATTTACCTTGCAAAGTCTGCACCTTGAAGGGCCGTGGAAGTCATGCTTCTGCATATTATCATTAGTGAAGTTTTTGGAATGGAATAACAACAAATTGAAAAAATCAATTTTAGTCAGAGAGGGGTGGTACCAAATCCCTTTCCAAGGCTCTGGATTCGTGGCCACATGGGAGTGCTCACACAACTTGGCATATCCCTGAGCAACGGAATAACCACCAGCCTGCACACCCCAACCTCTAGAATCCCTGCTTCGCATCCGCGATGGAGCCAATCCGTGAAGCTTGGAGAGCAGTTCCTCGTGTTCTATAGCCCAATTTGGGGGCTTTTCAATTTTCCAACCAGCCCAGCGAGATTCTTGCCAAGCTGAGATATCCCACAGGGAACGCAGTCCAGCATCATTCATCCACCTGCACAGTGCTTGGAGAGAGGGAAAATTTCCTAGCGATTCATTGTTCATAATTCTGTCTGTCCAAAGGTTGATCCTTTTTCCATTGCAAGGGACCCAGCAGACATGAGTATTTATAGTGAACATGCTTTTGAACAGAGCTTCTGGAAGGGTGTATTCAGGAGTTGCAGAGGATGGTCTAAACAACGGGAGCGTTTTCCCTTAAAATATTTTTTCCACAGAGCCAGATGTACCCAGCCAGGGTTAGGACCAATAATTCTCCAAATGATCTTAGCTCCCATGGCGATATTTTCATATCCAACATTTTTGAAATTCAAGCATCCTTCCAAGAGTGGGTTGGAGATGGAATCCCAGCTAACTAACAGGAACTTTTTCTCATTTTGCTTGCCCCCCTTCCAAAAAAAATTCCAAATGATCTCCTCCATTTTCTGAGAATCCCAAAGGGAGCAAGAAGAACAGAAAACTGAAATAAGGGAAGACCGTTAAGGACCTATTTAATGAGGACAGACTTACTAGCAATATTGAGCCAGGAAAAACCCCAGGCAAGTAGCTTGTTCTTGAATTTCTCTAGTTGGGGAAGCCAATCTCTGCTGAAGACTCTTTTAAGAAAAACAGGAAGGCCCAAATACTTGAAGTCCAATTTGAGGAGGTTGCAAAACCAAAGGTTCTGGAAATGGAATTAAGCATGGTGGAAGTGGTGTTCCGACAATAGATATGGCATTTTCCATTGTTTAACCTACTTCTCGAAATCAAGCAAAACTCATCCAGGACTCCTTTAAATCTGGAGGCTATAAGCACAGAGGCAACTCCCAATAACAAGGTGTCATCCACAAAGAGGCATGATTGATGTTTTTAACACCTCTTGCTATACAAAGCCCAACAATTTCTTGGTCCATCATTTTTTGGTCTAAATAGAAGCTAAGAATAGAGGCTTGAAGAACAAAAAGAAGGGGTGAGAGAGGACACCCCTGCCTGAGCCCTCTCGTGGCTTTGAAAAAGTCTGCAACTCTGTCGTTTACTAATGGAGCGATCAAAGGCTCCGAAATGCAACGCCGAATCTAGTTTATAAAACTCTTTCCAAATCCAAATTTGTGTAATACTTTTAGTAGGAAACTATGCTTGACTCTATCAAAAGAATTTGCTAAATCAAGCTTCACAACCATACCTTTCCTTGCGACTCATAGTTGAGTGGATTGCCTCTTGGACCACCATGTAGTTGTCCATTATTTATCTCCCTTGAATGAATCCTCCTTGGATTTCTGGAATGAATTTGGGGAGGATGAGCTTAAGTCTGTTAGCAATGACTTTAGTAATCAGCTTGTAACTGATATTACATAGCGATATTGGACAAAACCTATTGAAAGTGTTGTCTCCTTTCTCTTCGGGGATGACAGCCAGAAAATCAGAGTTCGTGCTGCCTCCAATTTTTTGACAAGCATGGGACTTAATAACCATTTTGTATAGATATTTTTCCACAATCTGCCAGCAAGATTGGAGGAATCTAGTTGTAAAACCATCCAGTCTAGGGGCTTTGTCCAGGTCCATGGCGAAGAGGGCATCCTTGACTTCATTCTTAGTGACTTTAGCTTCAAGAAGGTTATTCATTTCAACAGTGATCAGGGAGGGAACCACGTCAATCATATCAGAGCTTTGGTCCAAATTTTTATCTTCACTATACATGCTTTTAAAGTGAACGGAGGTAGCGTTTTTGATGCTTGCATTGTCTTTGAGAGTAATAGTGGCATCTTTGATTTCAGAAATGGCGTTGGTACATTTCCTTGCCTGGGCTTGTTTATGGAAGAAGGAAGAGTTCCTGTCCCCTGATTTAAGCAAAAGGCTGCAAGACTTAAGTCTCCAGTACTCTTATTCTGCTAGACAAGCCTTGTGGAAGTTTTGCTAGAGCTGGGCTTCTTTATCTAGAAACACTTTAGTTATGTTAGCTATTTTAGCTTGGAGGTGGTGATTATTCAGACTGCGTTGAAGGTTTTTTCTTTCATTTGCTAGACTGGTTAGAGTTTTGGCCCAGCTTTTTAGAGCCCTTTTCACTCTTCTGAGCTTCTCCTCCCAAACAAAAAAGGGGGAGACTTTCACCGGCTGCAACCAGATGTCCTCAACTAAATGCATGAAGTCCGGTTCATTAGTCCAGAGCGGGCTGAATCTGAAGGGAATTGGACCGAGGTCAAGCTATAACACCAGTTCTAGCTTAATGGGTTGATGATCCGAAGTGTTGCATGGGAGGATATGAACTCTATCCTCTAATCCAAGTAGAAGGAAGGAGATTTGAATTAAGAATCTATCCAATCTAGTAGAAATGTTGCCAAGACCAATTCTTTTGTTAGTCCAAGTGTACTTACCAGAGATTGTCTTGAGGTCTAGCAGGTCCCAGTCCTGCATAAGGTCCTCTACCCACTCCCTTGCGGATCTCGAACAATGTTGCCTCCTCTCTTATCTGCTGATAAGAGAGTAAGATTTAGATCTCCTACTATGATGATATTCTCAAGATTAACTATATCTGCTTGGGTTCTTATGGAGACCCAACAGGCCTTTTTTTCCACAGCGTTCATGGGGATGTACATGTTGAAGAGGCTGATAATCTCTTTTGAATCTAAGTGTTGCAATTTTAAGAGTAGCTGGTGAGTATTGAGGGTCTCAGAGATGAATGAAAATTTTCTAGTGTTCCAAAGAGTGGCCAGTTCTCTAGAAGCCCCTCGGGCTGAGATAGCTTTCGTCTCACAGTTGTTCCAAAGTTTCTTACTTGTCTGAAGGAAGACAGAGCCTTCTAGTTTGGTCTCTTGGATTAGCAGTATGTAAGGAGTTTCTCTTCTTATTAAACTTCTGATGGCTTCTTCTTTGATTCTGCTCCCCATACCTCTACAGTTCCAGGAGACTATCTTCATCATTTGTATTTCTGGTTGGCTCCCTTGGAGCCTTGGGGCTGATTTCTTGCCATCTTTGCTTTTGATGCTAGGATATTCTCAAGGGTTGGCTGTCTACCTTGAAGCTTATCCTTGAAAGTTTCATGCTCTCTTTTTTCCCGATCTGATTTGCGGCCTCTTGTGGATCTCCTTATCGAAGCTTGGGATTCTCCTATTTCCCCTTCTTCCTCCAAGCATTCTTATTCACGCTCCTCATCCTCTGTTGCGATAGTGTTTCCTTTGCAGCTCTCAGCCACTGCCATATCTATTGCTGGAACACCACTTTCAGCCATTGCCTCTATTGCTCGAACACCACTTCCAGCATGCTCAACGCCATTTCCAGAACCTTTGGGGGTGCCTTTAGAGGGTGGGGTTGATTTTTGATTTTTTGGTTCCTGAGTTTCCTCTATTTGCGAGCTTAGAGGGGAAAATTTGTTTTCATGATCCTTTTTGGGAGGGGGTTGCTAGGGGGGGCCTGAGGACCTCTTCCGTTTGGGCCAGCCTGTTTTTGGATTTTCCTGGTATGCTCAATCTGATTCCAAACTTCTCTTTACCCTTTTCTACTTCCACATTGGTTGGGCATCCTCTGGTGAAGTGGCTGTAGACATGACATTTTCAGCATTCGAAAGGCAGCTGCTCGTAGTCCAGCTTCTGCAAACGGGACCAGTTTCCTACTTTGATTTTGATGGCTTCCAAGAGACCCACCTCTAGGTCTACTTCTACACAAATATGAGCACAGTCATATTGATTTTGCTGTTTGCCCTATCTATGAATTTCCCAAGGGAATTTCTGATGTGTTTCAGTGAGTCCCAGTTCCAACAATGGACTGGGAGTTTAGGAAGACTGACCCATACAAGGACAACTGAAGGGACATCGACTGCAAGGTTGAAATTTGGCATCCATGTGTTGAGGTACAATCCCTGGGGACCCATGAAATAGGGGCCATTCTGAAAGATCAGATCATTGTCCTCCTTTGAGGTGAATTCAAAGAGGAAAAAGCCTAGTCCTAAGAAGTAAGAGGTGACACTACTCTTGATTAGAGGAGCCCAGTTCCTGTTTGCCCAGGACTTAGTCGACTTAGGAGAAGGCCATAGACCAGTGAATTGGACAATGAGAGCCCGCTCAGCTAGGGAGAGGGTAACTTGAATTAGGATCTCTGGCAGCAGGGGGATTTCAGGAATGTCTTCCAACCTCTTAACAAACTTGGCTGCTTCACTCTTCTTCTTCTCCAGCAAGCCGACCAAGAGCTGAGAGAAAGCTTCAGCAGATGAAGGTAGACTAGTCTGGGGCAAGCTCGTGGCCTCCATGAGGGCGAGCCCGGTTTAATCTTCCCACCCAGCAGAAAAAGTGCGCGCTGGACCGCAGAAGCTCAAAAAGGAGGGGGGAGGAGGGCCCAAAGTCACGAGCCGCAGAATAACAAGGGCGCAGAGGTGCTGAGGCACAGCTAGGGTTTCATGGCTGCTCCAGAGCTTAGTTCATTCGAGTGCACATCCAAAAAAAAAAGAAAAAAATATTAAAACATATATAAAAGAGAATGTAGTTTTTTTTTTATTTTAGTAATACATTTTTTTACTATCTAAAAAAGGATATGAATAAAATGATCATGTATATTACATAAAAGCAGAAGAAAAAGTGAAAATAATGAAAATAAGTAAGCTTTAATTCAGAGAAAGAGGTCTAGGATTCATATTTTTGTAAGTGATCATTATGACTAGGATTTAGGAACACCACCCATTGATTCATTGCAAATGCAGATAGGTGGATAGGATAGATAGGGCCTCTCCCCCTCTTATCGGAATGTGTTATGGGGGATGTCAGAGGACTCGACTCAAGCAATACTACAAGAGTTGTATCAAGCAATAAACCTGGACCAAGGGCATGTCTAAGTGGATCAACCATAGAACCACTAGGGTAATGGGCGATGGGTGCTTGGAAATTGTGAAGAGTTGGGCGTTAATTTTCCTAATCCTACAACAATCCCCAAATTTGAATTAAAAACACGATCGAATTAAGGGCTACATTCAACATACATGGGAACATGTGCATATTGGAAAATTCCTCATATTTTAGCTCACGGAACTGCTACACACCATTTTGTCGCAATACGCAAATGACTATCAGTATGGATCTTTTGCTATCCATCAAAGTGTTCCAAAGCATCCTCCTGCAAGGTTATAACATAAATAATCCCCAAGAGAATGAAATTTCTGGATTACAAGGCCGAAAAACCTATTTTTTATTACCTGCACAGTTCCCTAGCCAGTTTCTGTAGATACACAGAATTGACCATTAAAGTCAACGCAAAAGTGTGTTTTGTCTTACAATATGGCCTACACACATAACTCGACAGAAGCAAAAAATAAAGAGTAAGTTTAGAAGCTTTGTTAGTCGAATATTTCCCAACTAAAAACTTTGAGTTGATGCTTACTCAACACTGGTCCCTCTCATCATGAAGCTAATTCCTTCTCTTTGAGGATCCACTCTCCCACCATTTCTTAATCTCATCCCTTAGGAAGAGGATCCCAGACTGCCTCCTCTTGTCGTATAAATCAAGCACATGCTAGCGGGTTGAACAGGATCACTAAAGGTAGGCTTATGTTGAAGAAATACGGCTAGAAGGCTTATCACCAAAGGATAAGGTTGGAGATCATGGGAAGAGGCTTCCGACATCAAGGTAATCAGGTTGTAAACTTTCTCTCCTTTTAATTCAATAAAAATAAATTTTTCTTTCGTAATCATGTTTATTATGATATTATTTGTGAGATTCCTTGATCACTCACATTTTTTATAATTGGTTATTGATTCAATTTATGATTTATGCTGAGTTAAGAACTTAATTTTCCTTTGATTTTATATGCTAGATGCTTTGATATTTTTATAAGTTTATGTCTATGCAGATATATTTTGGAGCATCACGGAGAAGTCATAGAAAATATTTGAAATACCCCTAAAGATTGGAGGAGAAGCTGGTTGTGGAAGGCACTGAAAGGGCTTCAACATGCACTTCATTAAATTGATAAATGATTCTTCACATATTACTTGTTTCAATCAGTCATAAGCTAACGAAAGGTAGTAGTTTTTTTCTTTTTTGTTACTAGGTTTCATTTGAGATCTAGGGAGATCCATCATGTCTATAAGAAGGATTGGTCTGCTTAACAAATTGGCGACCATACTAGGGAACACCTCGTTCTCTATCACCTCCTTATTTTGACTTTTGAAGATTTTGTCATAGCCCTGTCTGAGTGTCTAAAAGATATTGAAATTCTGGATTTTCTTACTTTTTTGGCTTATTTTTATTTTTTCTAAAAGTTTCTCGATGTGCACACTTTCAATTTAGCCAGAAAGTGTACTTATACACACTGATCCTTTAGCAACAATGCATATGCACACTAGATTTAACTATTGTGTGCGCATATCCCTGGAATTTTAAAAAAATGGAGTTTTCCCTGCACTAACTCCAGGAACTTTGGTTTCTATGCTTGATTACAATTATTTATACCTTGAGAAACTCCTTATCATTTTCATTGAGTGTTTTGTTTTGTCTTTTTGAAGTATTCTTGTCTTTGAAAATTAGGGTTAGAGGCTTTGTGTAATTTGTATGTTGATTCATCAAAAGAAGTGTTGGTGATTGTTGCTTTTATTTCTTCTTGTATTTCTTATTTTAGAAGATCAGATTGAATGCTTTCTTTTAGCTCTTTGTGGAGAATTATTCAATTATTGAAAATTGAGTTTTTTCAAAGTAAAAGGTTTTTTGGTTATAAGGTGTATCTTTTGTTGAAATTGAAACAAAAGTTTTTGTTTTGCGAATATTTAAGAATCATAGAAATACACGTTTGGCAATATTATATTCATAACATTCATTTGAAAAAAAGTTGTTGAATTCCTCTTTGCATTTTGAAAATTTTGGGTGTTATGTGTTGAAAGAAGTTTCATAGTCAGTTTGATGTTGGGTAAGCTATAAAATTGAAATCAACTTGCTTTTGTTTGAAAATTAGAAGTTGTGCCTTCTGAAGTAAATATTTAAAAGAAACACCTCTCTCTTTGCATTAGTTATATTTCATTGAAATCAAAAGATCACAATATCATGTTTGATTGCATTAAAGTTTTGATTCATGTCATAACACCACCGATTTTACGACCATAAACTGCTTGAGTAAATAACAACCTTAAAAATAATGCTTATAAAATCAATCTAGAATTTTTATTATGTTAAGGTTCTTTTCCACCTACATTAGATGAGGTTGTAGGGCTTCAGAATAGGGAAGTGAGTTAACTTTCCAAAGCTACAAACAAACATTAGAATCTTGCAATAGGGAGTAAATCCATTTACTATAGTTTGGCTCTGGGAAGCTCATCTTACAAGGGAGTTAATCATGAGATCATATTGGGCCCAGTGGAGTGATCAACCCCACTTCATTTGTTATAATAGAGTGATTTTACATATTAAAAATGGTGTCGAAAGGTACTTGGGAGTCACTTTGAAGTAAACCTCATATTAATCATATTTAGGAACTTTCAAGGTTATTGAGGTTTGTTACTCTGCCCTTGCATGTACGTTCGATCTGCGACTATCCCCCTAGGTTAAAATGTCTTAAGTGGTAACCTTAGAAACCACAATTTTAGGGATATTACCCAAGGTGATGGCGGAGGGGAATTGTTTTCTGTAGTTGGAACATACATTGTATTGACTCACTTGGATGTTTTTGGAGGGTATTCTTCACTTGAGATGGCATAAGTGAAGATTACTTGAACTAGTTCATGTTCAATAAGTAGGTTGTCAATGTAACTAGTTCCACCTACTTTATGTTTATTCACTTTTCACATTGATCGTTGTGACGTTGGATTCGATCACCAACTAGTGATTTCACTATGAAAAGTTTGTTTTCATGGTTTGACACCTTAGATTTAGTAGTGTGTGTTATTAGAGACCTTAGGTGTGGATTGTGAATATGGTTTAAATTGTTAATCAAACTTATTTGATTTGAATCTAATGGAAACAATTCTACAAGTTACCGATCAAGAAATCCTTGTTAATGAGAATCCTATTTCTTTTCCTAATATTGGAAATGTCAATCCTCCTTATATGGCTATGTTGTCACTTCCTCGATTCATGATAGGTTTACCGGTGTGGTTTTTTTCAACTTCTTTAGTCCCAAATACTCAAACCGTACCACATTAACCAAGTCCTCTATCTCAACAACACCAACCGTTTGTCGACCCTTTACCTTCTTCACCTAAAATGTATTCCTCCCTTTCTTATTCTTTGCTAGGTAAAAACCTTGATGCTAGTAATAAGGTGACTAAGAAGAAAAAGAAAGGGGAAAAGAAGAAGAGAAATCAAGGTAAGAAGTAAGTCAACCAACCAGATTTGAGTATGGAAAATATTGAGGAATCGTCCAAAAGGAACCACAAGCTAAAATTCCATTCCCAACATTTTCATGGTGGCCACCTTATTATTGATTATCCTGGTATTCTAAAGGTGCTACAAGTGTGGCCAAAAAATTCTTATCAACTTACTCTTGATCCACCGAACAGTGATTGTCAGGTTCCTTGGAAAATGGGTAAAGTTAGGTTTCCTTTTAGGTTATGCAAAGGGATTCATCTAAGTCACCATTACCCTCATATGGATGAAGCCTCGAAATTGATGGAAAAACTTACCATTTCTCAACAAAAGCTTCCCACTAGTTACCATAAACATTATCCCAAGATAATGTTAGTTGACAACGTGACTAATCTAATTGCAAGTACTGTCAATTCCCCTCTTCCATTGGAGAGTGAAACACATATCACTCAAGTTGATGAACCATTGGTTGTTCATGTGCTGGACCTAATTCCAAATTTAGTCAGTCCCATTCTCTCTTTGGAGAGTGAACTTAATACTGCTCAGGTTCTTCTTGTTACTTCATATTCTTCTACACATGGGGGCATTTCAATTGTTTCCATCAAAAAGTCTCCAAGTACTGAAGCCATTTCCTTTTATTGGAGTAGACTGAGAGAGCCTCATATTCCTTCTTCAATCGCTTTCAAATCATTGTCAAGGATTCTTGTAAGAATGTGTGTCACACAATTGTTGACGAAGGTGCTTCTTTTTGGCTTGAGGGGGCTTTGACCGATGTTAAGAGTTATTTTTACTAACCAACAAAGCCCTACACTACCGGCCCTTTCAGCAACAATGCGCGTAACACAGGCTACAG
>APFE031735192.1:6390-37920 GCA_000404065.3 Pinus taeda | reverse complement strand
CTAAGTGAGAAAAAATAAAATGAAATCAACTTTAACACAGACCTTTGTCATCGGACTAGGACAGACAATTATATGCATCAAATTTTTAGTTCTAAGTGATAACACCTCCATATGTCATCAAGGGCTTCTAAATATGTTGGCTTATTGGGCCCTGACCCAGGTTCAGAAGAGTTTTTGGCCAAACAAATCCCGTACTACCGGCCCTTTCGACAACAATCCACGGAGCGCGGACTGAAGTCTCACCCGAGGCAGTAGGGGAGGGTGCTGGAACCAGGTCTCCACACCATAGGGATGTCTTGATGAGGTCTGGAGAATTCATAACCCAATCTACGAGCTTCTGCTATTCCGTGCAACAGTTAGGCCTTCGCGAGGATCTGCGAAAGGGAGTTTCTTAGATCCTTAGTCTTCTTACTATTATTATAGATCTGATCTATTCTTTAAGGTATTTAAGCAAACATTTAATATTTAAACCCAGCGCGCACAGTCATAAATATACTTCATAAAATCATAACATAAGCATAAACATTCAGATCGGTGATCAAAGACACAATATTTCAGAAGCACTTATCTTTATTAATATTTTGTTTAGTACATTTCACTTTCCGCCCTACGCACTCAACTGCAGGGGTCCACACACACAACTGTGGACTCTACCAAGCCTCTGTGCGCATAGTTGCAGAGCCTCTTCTACCCTCTACTACCCTCGACCTAGACTTACAGACTCAGTGCACTTTCGCTTTCACAAATCCATACATCAAAGATATCATTCCCAAAACTGTCTTCTAATCTTAGATCCTTTCTCTATTTATACATTCCCATGGTCTGCAGACCATGGGCAAGTCAACACATTCTAGATTACTCTATTACATTTTAGGGTGGACTACTCCTGGACTTAACCCATTACAATTCATGCTCCGTGCACTTCGCGGAGCTTTTACCATACTTTTACCCAAAATTGCGGGCCTCAACCCCAAAATCGTTACACGAGGGATCCACTACCCAAGAAAATACTTGGCACTTGCAACTTCGTAAGACTTCTTCATTAGTGACTTGAAATATTAATTGATGACATTCTTATGAAACAAGAGTTATAACATCGTCATTTGGAACCAGGTATCTCAACAATATTTTCCATCTCGACAAGTGCCATATTGACACCAATGACAACCTAGATTAACAATCTCTCCCTTTTTCATTGATGGAAATATTCTTGCCCTTTCAACATTCTCTCCCCCTTTGACATCAATGGCGAACGGGGTGCCCAAGTACTCCCCCTGTCAAGCTACTTATTTTCTTTACAAATAGTAGTTCTTCATAGGTATGTTACTCCCCCTGTCATGGTGTGCTTCTTTCTAGCAATGTGGTCCATGACACATGTGCTTAAATTCCTTCATGTGACAAACCAACTCCCCCTCATGAAATATTTCCTTCTAATGATCAAGTGGAAGAGATCTTCAATAATAATCCAATGGATGAATAAGGATTATATTCTTCAAGGAGTGTTCCTGAGAGATGATCTATCAAAGAATGATTGTCCATATAGCTCATCAAGGATTTCATAAGACTCATTCACAGATGGCTTCTGTAAGAATTCCTAATAATCATAAGCTCCCCCTAACTGTATGAATGGTCTTCCTTTTGGTAGATTTTTCCCATCAAATTCTTAGATTATTGAATATCAGGTCAACAACATGTATTGTTAGCTAGAGAGTTCAAGATATTTTTGGATTGTATTTGCTTCCTTCTCCATACTTGTGTAAATTTCTTTTCTAGCATAGTTCTATCTTGAGTAGGTGCCCAAGTCAAGTTACAATTACGTGCCATATGTCAAATGTTGTGACACTTGAAGCACTCTATGTTGTTCATGAATAAGAATTCATGACTTCTTGAAAAATTTCTTATTGTTTATTGACGGGGAACATTATAATTATCTTTGTGATATGCCCTATAGTCTTTTTCCATGTGCCCAAAGTTTGTACAAGAATAGCAATAACCAAGAAATATACTTTGGTACCTGGGAGAAGAAGGATTCCTTGATTTACTTCTGAAGTCTTTTTGCCTTGGGATCCTTTGATGATAACCATTTCTTCTTTCATCCTTGACACCATCTACATTTCTTCTTGGAGGAAGGTTTCTTCCATAGTTGTCTTGACTCTTCTCCTTGCCTTTGATGGAACTAGGAGCATCAACATTTCTTCCAGGCTTCCTCGCATCCTTGTTTTTTGAAGCATTAGGGTTTGCATCATTCTTGCTTGAGGATTCACCTGCATAGCCAAGACCTGATTTATCGAGGGGAGACCTTTGATAACTTAGGATGTCATCTAGGGTTTGAGAACTTTTCAAGTTCTTATTCAGCAAGTCAACTTCCTTTTTAAAAAAGACAATTTCTTCCTTCATTTTTTTGTATTCTTCATCCTTCTTTGATATATTGATATCCATTTCTTCCTTCATCTAGGTTGCTTCACATGATTGGACCTTAAGCGAAGTGATTTCTGATTTTAACTTGGTGATGTCATCATCTTTTTCTTCTAGTTGGCATATCATGGTGTTTCTCTCCTTTTCTACTTCATCAACTTGTCCTTCTATGAATGTCAAAGCTTCCATCACCTTCTCAACTCCTTGTGCTTGTTTCCTTGCTTCTTCTAGTTTAGATCTACGAGAGGAGACCTCTTCCTTGTATTGACCAATCTCTGCTTCAAGTTTGTTCAAGCTTTTCTGCCTTTGTTCAAGGTGGCTTGACAAGGTATCTTCCCATTTCTTTGCCTTATCCAATTGATTTGTCATGGATATGACTTCTTCATGATGCTTTCTCTTGTTTTGATGAAATTATTCCTTAATATCGGCGAGCTCCTCATCTCTTTCTTGTACTTGAAGCTTGACAAGGTCAACTTCCTTCCTTGTCTTGTCCTAGTCACCAACTTGCGCTTTCTTCTTAAGTTCCTCATTTTCCTTTTTCAAATTTTTAATCTCTTCCATGGAAGCCATAATTTTAGTGGGGAGATCTTCTTCAAAATCTTTTTCATTCTATTCATCTTCTAGGTCTTCTTTAGCCTTGATGCTATCACTCTTATCTTCACCCTCCTTGATGGGCTTTGGATTTCCTTCTTGTTTTCCATCATTTTCTTGACTAGAGATCATTGTCAATGCTCCTTTTGAGTGAAGATCATGAATTTGATCCCATAAGCCTTTTGTTGATGAACATTTTTCAAAATTGGCCTTTATAGAATCAGGTAGCCCATTCAATATTGATTTCATTTCTCTTGTATTATGTTCCTTGGATTCACCATCCATCATGCTATCAAAAATCACCGATTTCCACACTTCAATGCCTTGAGTCTTTAAGGAATTCCTCATTCTTGCCTCCCATATATCAAAGTTTGCATTGAACAATGGAGCCTTCATAAATTTATTGACTTCAATTTCGGTGGTTGAGGGAGACACATCTTTAGGAGGATTGAATACTTTCTTCCTTGGCTTCGCCATTTGTGTTCTAATGATCAACCTTCAAGCTGTTAGGCCTTGAGTGAAGGTAGTGGCTTTGATACCAATTGTTGGAAATACTGAGAGGGGGGTGAATCAGTATTTCTTTTCAATTGTTGCTTTTACCAGTTAGATCACTTATATTTAGAACACAAAATGAACAATAAGAATGAATGCTTTTATTAATTTCTTCAATAAATCAAGTACAATATATGTAGAGCTCCAACCCTAGGTGAAGATACCGATCTTTAATCTCCCATGCTCCAAATTGTATTTGCCAAGCTCCAACTTGGAATTCCAAGGCTCCAACCTTGTCAATTTTGAGGCACCAACCTCAAGGGCTCCAACCCTATATCTGGTTCAGGATCTAACCTGGTTTCTTGAGGACTTCGATCCTCTAGGGCTCCAACCCTATCTTATCAAAGGCACCAACCTTGAGTTTAGGAGCAAAAACTCTAAGGACACCAATCCTATATTTTCTAAGCACCAATTTGGACATTCCAAGGCACCAACCTTGTCAATTTTGAGGAACTAACCCCAAGGGATCCAACCCTATATCTTCACTTTGTCAATGTATGTTTGTTTATACTTCACGGCTCCTAATGTTTTCTTCAACAAGCCCTATCAATATTCAACTATGCCTTCAATTAGTCTCCACGTCACATCATCAATGACAACCTTGTTCTTCACATGAAGGTGTCACCACTGCTCTTCATGTTACCCAAACAAAACTTATTCAAGGTCACCTCATAATAGCTTCAATGAATCATGGTTTTCAATGATCTCCACAAATCTTCAGTATGCTTCTTCACAAAGTTCTCCAACTCTGCCCTATTCTATTCTCAAGAGAAGACTTAAACAAGCTCTATTTGTCCAATCCCAATAAATCAACACTTCGACCACAACAACTACGATAGTTTCAACTATGGAAACTACGACAGCTTCGACCACAGAAACTACGACAGCGTCAACCACGAAAACTACAACAGCTTCAACCACGACAACTTTGACCATGGAAACTATGACAACTTCGACCACGGCAACTACGAAAACTTCAGCCATGACAACTATGGTAGTTTTGAAGATGGAAACTACGGCAACTTCGACCAATATTTTATGCCCAAACAAAATTATCCTTTTTTTTGTCCTAAACAATAGTCTCCTTGTTCTCCTCGGGCTTCTGTCTTCTCTTGTACTTTGTATCTCTAAATTATTGCCTGAATTGTTGATCAAAATGATGTGTTTAGATGCCTATTTATAGATCTTTCATTTATAACTGAAGGGACACGTCTATTTTAAGTGAGGCCGACTTGTATGACTAAGTGTAGGTTTCTTCACTGCTAGGAATAATTTCCTTAACTTAAAAATTCAATATCTCACAAACTATTGGGACTTTCAAGGCAAATAAAGGCTCATTAGAAAGAGGAAAAAATCCTCCTTAAGATGGTCTAGGATCCATTTTCAAAGGATTCCTCCAAGGTGTCCAAAATAATTTTTCTTTCTAACTGTCCTTAAATTTTATGCATAAAAATTTTGGGACAGCATGAGGAATTTTTGTGATAGCGTGGCTTCTTCATTCTTTGGCTTCCTCATTGTTAT
Source organism: Pinus taeda (assembly GCA_000404065.3). NCBI lineage: Eukaryota > Viridiplantae > Streptophyta > Pinopsida > Pinales > Pinaceae > Pinus > Pinus taeda. The sequence continues at coordinate 32,841 of APFE031735192.1, read as the reverse complement.
CAATGTCATCATAGGATCATAGAATCATTATGTAGGAGTGCAACATCCATGTAGCATGATGCATGAACAATGTCATGATCTACTAGTGCAGTCATAGTGCAACATCATTAGGATAACTCCAAAATAATCTTCCAACCATCAAATGATCTCCAACCATGTTATCAAGACCTTATCAAGTGTCATCATCAATTATGGTCATTCATCAAGAATATGACATCATCAAATGTTCTCCTCCATATGTCATCAAGGGCTTCTAAATACTTGGCACATGACACTTCTTAAGACTTCTTCATTAGTGACTTGAAATATTAATTAATGACATTCTTATGAAACAAGAGTTATGACATCATCATTTGGAACCAGGCATCTCAACAATATTTTCTATCTTGGCTAGTGCCATATTGACATCAATGATAAGTTAGATTAACAACTTCTATTGGTTGTAACATTCATTAAATGGATGATAAGACAAATTTCCTGAATGGGGCCATTAATGAGGAGGTCTACATTGAGCATCCTCAAGAATTTGAAATAAATCAGAGGGAAACTCATGTCTATATGTTAAATAAGGCTCTAGATGGCGTAAAGCAAGCATCGATAGCATGCTATATAAGAATTGATGCATACCTCTTGAGACTTGGATTTACCAAGAGTACTGTAGATACTAACCTATATATCAGGGTGGTTCAAGATGAACCAGTTACAGTACACTTGTATGTTGATGATCTACTAGTTACAGGTGTAGAGCATCGAATTCAAGAATGCAAGAAGCAATTAGCAGCAAAATTTGATATGAAGGATCTTGCAATAATGCACTATTATTTGGGACAAGAAGTATGGAAAAAGCCACGAGAGATATATCTTGGTCAAGTTAAGTACATGATCAAGATGCTTTAGCAATATGGCATGATGGATTGCAAGCCCATGATGACTCCTATGATTTCAAATTCGAAAAGGTTGAGGAGTTTAGAATCTAGTCCAGTAGATCTGACTTTCTATAGACAATTGATTGGGTCCTTAATGTATTTGGTTAATACCCAGCCAAACATTTGTTTTGTAATAAATGTCCCCAGTAAATTTTAGATGGAGTCAAAGCATGATCAATGGACTACAACTAAGCATATCCTAAGGTACTTGTGTGGGAATATACGTCACTACCTCAGGTATAATAGGAATGAAATCCAACTTACAGGATATACAAATTTAGATTGAGGAGGCAGTGAGATAGATAGAAGAGGCACAATAGGAGGACGTTTCAACCTTAGATATTTCATGGTTTCATGGATCAACAGAAAACAGGATATAGTTACTTTGAGTAGTGTTGAAGCTGAATATGTTACTACAAGTGAGGTCTGTTGGGAAGAAGTTTGGCTCAACAAGTTTCTATCAAACTTGCTTGAAGGACCATTTAGCCCTACATGCATACATTGTGATATTCATAGTTGCATAAGATTGACGAAATACTCAGTATTTCATGCAAAGATGAAACATATAACAACAATTACCACTACATAAAACGCTTGGTATGATATGGTGTCATATATCTACACTATCTACCTACAGATGAAAAAGTAACTAACATATTTACTAAAGCGTTACCAAAAAATAATCTTGAGTACCTAAGATGCAAGCTTTGTTTGGTGGATATGTCTTCCCTTGTTGAGAGAGAGTGATATCAGATAGTTCTTGTCTTTATGGGTCAAGCACTAGACTAGGACTAACAATCATAAGTATTAGTGAAGGCCATAAATAAAGAATGGAGTTTAAAGTATTAGCTAAGAATCTAGATTGAAACTTCTTATGGATTGGAGAATCTAGGGAAAGAAGTTGGTGACCGATGCTCTTTCAAGATGAGGTAGGGAATCCAAGATAAGAGTAGTAGAAGAGGACCGTAATTCTTTTCTGATCTAAGTTGGGGAATCCAAGATAAGAATAGTCCTAAAAGAACATACTTTATAGACATCTGGATGGGGTATATTCCTTTAGAGGTAGTGTGGTAGCTCACATAAAGCCTCACAACATAATTCTCATAATTAAAGATGATTTTGCGCAGTTTCCTTCAGGGACAGTGTTGGTTATGATAAAGATATGCTTAACAAAAGGATGGCTTATCAATTCGACTCTTCTTATGAGAATGCTTTAAGATTGAAATTCATTATACCATGAATACCTCCCAAAATAAGAGGGAGTGTTGAAAATTATAACTGGGTTCGGTCTTCATTATGATGCAATAGTAATCATGACATTATATATTCTTTATAAAGAAAGAAAAATGGAAGAAAGAGAGATTGTATTTTATTTTGGAGTATGGGTTTCATACTCAAGTTTCATTGAAAATCGTGTTTGTTATTATTTTAGGTCTTCTAGGTCTTTTTAGGATAAAGAAAAATGTTTCCTATGTGTCATAGTCCTGTTTGGACTCATTGTAAATAAGGAAAATATTTATTTTATATTGTAAAATATATGGATAATCCAAACACAAAGTCGGGCCAAGAGCAAGGATAAGTCAACATAAGGGAGGGCTATTCAACCCTCATGAATGGTTATATATATGAGGGAGCTCGGCCTCATTTTCACACTCATCTCAAGCTAGTTCAATCTGCAATAGTGAAGGCGAAGAAGAGTAGTTGGAGTATGACGAAAAGGAGAAGAAGTTTAATTTTTTCAATGGTTATATTTATCTTCATATAGCTAGGGTTTGTGAAGCTTCCTAATATAAGAAGATGAAATTTTGAACTAGTTGCAGGGGGGGGAATTATGTTTTTAAGGTCAAAGTTGAAGTAGTTGTGTCGCAGTATCAAAGTTTTGACATTATTTTGAAGAAGATCTTGTTTGGGGTTGGCTTGTGTCTTAAAGGGTTGGTTGGATTTGGTCTTTGGGTCTTGGAAGCCTCTTTTTAAAGCAAATTCTAAAGATGAACAAAAGCATTTTCTGGGTTTTCCCCTTAGAGGGGTTTTTCCCTAGCTTGGAGCTTATATCCTGAGTACTTTGTTTATTTGTGATACTCTTGTTTTAGTAATTGCTTTATTAAAAGAATTAAAGTAATGAAGGAACATCTAATATCACAATTAATTATCAAGTTAAGGAAAATAAGTTATAATTTGCAAGTCTCCAGATTTTCCAACAGTCCACAAGGCACTGGTACAACCCCTCCCCTTGTACACATGTTTGGGTTGGGGCTATAAATGTTTCCCCAAAGGTTGATGTAGTTAAAATAATGTTAAAATCATATGTTGGCCACAAAAAAAAAAAAAAAAAAAAAAAAATTATAAAGTGCAAAAGATGGTCGGGACATGAAAATACCACGTGGGGAAAATCCAAAACATGAGCTCTACCCCTTATCATTATGACCATCACCCTACTTCCTAAGGCCAATGAGTGCCCCCACATAATTAAGGAACCCATGCATGTCACAACCCATGGTGGAAGATAAACTTCACCACCTTAAGGGGGTAATAACTGCTTATATCATGCACAATGTGCTCTCATCTCCTCGAGCTCCAAGAAGTAAAGAAAAAATCAATACAAAGAAAAATGAAAATGAAGGGTGGAGAAACAAAGTTTGAGGTAACTCGTATCCACGAGTGCTCCCTCCTACATTTGTACACCTAAGTAAGTGGACACACCTCATCATTACTATCCTTGAACCCATGACATTTGGCTTTGAGACCCATGTGTCCCTATCCATCTCATCATTATTCACACAACCCCTATCAATTGAAGGATGTACCTTTGACCTATCCTTCCCCTTAGGAGCTGGGAACACCTAATAGGGTTTTTTATTAGCCACTCCTACCTAGGGAGGTAACACTTACAAGCTTAAAGCCCCAAATTTGGAAGGGAAGCCAATTATGAAGTCTCAATGTGTCGTTGACTAACAAGCTTGGTTCACTTAGATGCACTAATAAATTATTGTACCAAATGGTGAGGAATCATAATGGATTTATATGTGATAGTGGTTTCATTATGGGATGGAAACTTAACTAGGGCTCATGCCCACCTGAGGATCATATTAACACCCTTAGGGAATGCATTGAGAGCCATGGGACTACATTATGTCTTAGAGAAACATTTTAATGCCATGGGTAACCTCAGCACATTCAGTAGTTTGCTTATTGCCCCACTGTATTCGTGAGATGATGCACTTGGACCGACATGCCCCAACCAACTTAGCATGATGATGGTATTCAATCCAAGGCCTAGAGGGGATTTTGCTCACCCTTGAGACATGAGAGGGTAGACACCATCATTAGATCCCTCATTTGGAGCATTGTATAGGCTTTTCTTTCATCCGGAGACCCATGAGACGAACATTTGTGCCCCAAACCCACTTTAGGGCCCCAAATGATGACTTGCATGGAAAATTAGGGGTCATCCCCTAATTAATCTTTATTGGAGCCCTCTCTCTCGTCATGGAAATTATATGACTCAACGTGGCCCTCCAACGTCCCTACATCATTATGACATCATCAACTCAACTTGCGTATTGATGGCTAACTCATAACATGTGATAACTACTTGATCAACTTGTGACCAAGACTTGTTTTAGCACATTATTTTATAATTTTGGGGGCTCATTAGGCTAATTCAATTTAGAGAGACTCATATAAATAGAAGTGAGTCTCATTTGTGAGAACTCATCATCATCACCTAGATTCTTCTCTTGTAAAAGAACTCACACTTCTTCTTTCGAAGCAATTGGATTATCTTGGATGCTCTATAATATTTGGAGTTGTTTTTTATCTTGTCTTGGAGTTACTTCTTGAATATGGATGGATATATTACATGATTAACTTGTAAGTTATTTTTTTCATGAAATCCTTCTCTTGAAAATGTTTTAATGTATGTAATTGTTGCAACTAATGTAAATGCTATTGGACCCTAATTTTGCTGAAGAATTTTTTTGGAAGGTATTTGGTTGGCTCTTGCATATGTTACTCATGGTATAACATGTAATGAATGTTCCTAGTGATGAAATGTGATTTTTATTCATGAAACTCCATATTATAATAGTAGGTAATTATTAAAGGTTGGTATTCATGAAACTATGCACTAGTCCAAGGATTTTGGTGATAAAACTCCTGTTTCTCCATATTTTCTCCTCCTAAAAATGTATCCCCTAAAGGTAGGTAGGAAATATGGGGCTTGAAATGAAATTTTAGAGAGGTGATTTTTCGAGAATATGAGTGTCCAAACATCAAGCTCAGGGTCCAGGCTACTATTGTCACTACAACAAACAACCTCCAAAATTTTACCTACATCCAAATTTTGGAGCCTCGTTATGGTCATTCCATCTTTAACTTTAAGCCACTAAGGCCATGCTCAACCATGTTGTTCAAGTGTTCAAGTGTTCAAGTCTCCCTTTAAGAATTCTAAGTGTCAAAGCAACCTGCTATTACATGTTTACCTTGTGAAGTATGCATAGTGAACTTATTCTAAGCAAGCCTAGAATTCAATGTGTATCATTGGAAGTCAAGCATTATACAATCCTTGATGAGAGTGACTACACAGTTAGTAATGATAGTGACTGAATCTCTAGATATGGTGATTTTGCAATCCTTGATAACAGTGCTTGCATAATCCTTGTGGACAATGCTTGTGTAGTCCTTGTTACTAGTGCTTGCAGAATTCCTAGAGACGGAGACTATAAAATCCTTATGAACAATGGCATTGTAATGGAATTCATTGCAGAAGGTGATTGCACACTCTTTGTTGACAGTGGGAATGTATTTCTTCAAGTCATCCAATTCACTCTTGGCTCCTAGTTTCTTGACATGCACTAAGCACACTTACCAATATTAACCATAATTACATGCCTTCTCTCCCTGTATAAAGAGTCCAATCCAGAGCTCATACTTATATTCATATTTCACTTTTGGTATTTGTACATTGTTGGGGTATAAGGAGCATTCTCTCACTCATGATTGTAAATTCTCTATCTTCCAAGTGAGTTTCTCAACTCTCGCTTTTGCTTATGCAAATTTCTATTTTTCTTATTTTCCCTTACATGTTTCGATTTTTCTTTCTCTATCTTTCAAAAGTGTTGGTTTTTCCTGCTTTCATTCTTGCATGTGTCTCTTTTGTTTTCTTTGTATTTGCATGCATTGATTTCACTCTTGAATGTGTCGCTTTCGCTTTTTTTCACGCATCTTAAAAGCACCATGGCACACCTTGTAGAGGCAGCTACAGTGCACTCCCTTCAACTAGTTGATGATATTTATGATTAGAACTTGTGCTAGACACATTCTTGTGGCATATTGCACCTTTTGGTTACAAATCACACTTCTATCATAAAGTTTCATCTTAAGTGTCACAATTGAAGATAAGTGTAACTTTGTTGTCGTTCCAATAAATACATGTTGATTTTGGGTATTGCATATCTTATTTTCATGTGGTTGATTGTATATGTGTGTGTGATCATGTCTAGGACTTGTTGTATGCTATTACTCTTACTCTTTTGACTCATGTATTTCACACTTAGTCAATTTTTGAGTTCTTTATGTCCTCACTACTTGTGCAATCAATGATCAATCCTCTAGCCCTTCCCGTTCTCAACAATGCAACACGTGGACTTTTCTGATCTAGTACTATGCAATGTGCATTCTTAGTGAGAAATGTTTTCATCCTTGCCTCCTGGAAATGCCCATTGCACAATCCATGACTTTCCTCTCTCTTTCCATTACGCATTGTGAAATCACAACGTCCTGAACCTCACTCCCTACCTCCTGACTTTTTGCATTATGCCCAAGAAGGTCTCTTCCTTCAATAATTGCACATTGTGCCATCATAACCAGCATCTCACATGAGAAAAAAAGATAGAATAGGTGATTTATTAAAGTCTAATGTTGTCTTCTCATGATTAAACTTTACTTGAAAGTCTTATCATCTTGACATGGAAAGGTGTTGTTCAAGGAGGTCATCATGGAGAGGTTACAATAGGACACTTAGGGAAATGAGACAAAAAGAGATTGTCATGCAGGAGTAAAGGAATCTTGGACCATGAAAGAAATATGGAAACTCATGTTGAGTTAAAATGTTCCAATACTTATCCAGACCCTTTGGAAGGTGAAGATGAAGCACATCATATATCAATCATGAACTGAAGACACAGCATCAAAGAGAGGAACTTGGAATTGATACATTACAATGAATTCTTATGTCACAGTCGCCAAACTATGGCTTCTCAAATTGTCATAACAAAAGTATTATATTGTCCATGTATTTTGCCACAATTTGTGTGTTAGAAAATTATATATTATAGACTAATGGAATACATAAAAATATTGTGGAAATATAAACACATAAAACACATAAAAAAAGAGAGACACAGATATATGTGGTTCACCCAATTTGGGCTATGTCCACAGAGAAACAGCTAGTCTTTCCTTTTATATTATCCAGCAAAATGAAGCGAGACAACCTACAGCAGATCCATTGTAATTTCCTCTTCACTCTCACACAATCTCCTCTCTCTTTCTCGCTCAGAATACAGATCTACATAACCGCAATACAATTCCCTCATATATAGTGAGGGGTTGCCTTCTAAGGGGAAAAACCCTAAACTAGACATAACTTCTATCGTCATATTTCTGCCTAATGAATGACCCAGATTACCTACAAAATTACAACATTTTACAAGGTAATTTTACATCTATTTTTATCTTTGGGGGTGTTGCCCACAATTCCCCGCCAGGGGGGCTCCAAGTAATCGTCATCGTCATCTCCCCCTCGACCCCCCTGGTGGCAGACATAAACGGGTGGCGTTGCCACTACATTAAGAAATGGGGTCCAATGTGGTGATACCTCTTAATAAATAAGATAATTAGGCTCCACACCCAACAATCTCTCACTTGTAGACTCATTATAGAAACTCCATCGCTGCTTCATTTTCTGGGCAATGACTCCACTTTGGACCTAGTTGTTTCTCATCTTCATCATCATACTTCAAGACGAATTGAAACTGAGTAGAATCTCAGTTTCTCCCTGGTCACAACTTTTGTTAAATATCTACAGGATTCTGGCTAGTGTGTATCTTTTCCAGCTTCAACTGTCCATCTTCCAACATTGACCATATGAAATGGTACTTGAGTTGTATATGTTTAGTCTTGGAATGAAATGTAGAGTTCTTTGCAAGATGTATGGCACTCTGGTTGTCATTTTATAACCTGCCCAACTCCTACTTCTTACCCAATTAATCCAGAAACCTTTGTAACCAAATAATTTCTTTACTAGCCTCTGTACCAGCAGCATACTCTGCTTCCGTCGTTGAGATTGCAACAACACTTTGCAATTTCGAAACTCAACTAACATTTGTTCCACCTACAGTAAACACATACCCTATGGTGCTCCTCCTGTTATCTCTATAACCTGCCATATTTGCATCAACATATCCCTGTAGAGCAATGTTTGAACCATCAAAGCATAATGCTTGATTTGTGGTACCTCTTTAATACTTGAGAATCCACTTCATCGTCATCCAATGTTATTTTCCTGGATTGTTCATGTACCTACTTACAACTCCCACTGCATGTGTAATATCAGGCCTTGTGAAGACCATTTCATACATTAAGCTTCCAACTGCTGATGCATATGGAACTTTAGACATATAAGTCATTTCTTCCTAAGTCTTGGGACACACCACCTTACTCAGTTTGAAATGGCTAGCCAAAGGTATACTAACTGCATTCTACATATTAAATCTTTTCAACGCCTTTTGTATGTACTCACTCTGAGATAATGTTAATTTGTGATTCTTCCTGTCTCTAGTTATTCTCATACCAAGGATTTTTTTAGAGCACCCAAATCCTTCATTGAAAATGAGTTTTCAAATTTTATTTTTAGAACATTTATTTCCTGCATGTTAGAACCTGCAATAAACATGTCATCTACATACAATAAAAATATAATATAGCTTCCATCATTTTTCCTTTTGAGATAAACACAATGATCAGAGTGACATCTAGTATAACCTTGTTTAGATATAAACCTGTCAAATTTTAGATACAATTGCCTTGGAGCCTATTTTAATCCATACAAGCTCTTCTTCAACCTGCACACTATCTTATCCTTCCCTTCGACCTCATATCCTTTTGGTTTCTGCATATATATATCTCTTCCTCCAAATCCCCATCAAGAAAGGTTGTATTTACATCTAACTGCTCAAGATGCAATTCTTCAGCTACTACTAGACTTAAAATAGTTCTGATTGAAGTCAGTTTAACAATAGGAGAAAATATATCATCAAAGTCTATACCCTTTTTCTATGCAACCCCCTTCACCCCAAGTCTATCTTTATACCTTTTTCTACCTCCATCTTCTTCCTTCAACCTGTAAACCCATTTATTTTGCAATGTTGATTTACCTGCAGGCAACCTGACTAAGTCCCAAATCTAGTTATGTACTAAGGATTCCATCTCTTATTTCATGGCTTTCTCCCACTTCTTCCTAGTTTCTACCTACACTACTTCTTCATAACACTTGGTTCACCAGAATCAATCAACAATACATAATATAATGATGGAGACTATTGTTCAGGGGGTCTACTTGTCCTAGTAAATCTTCTAACACCACTTCTAGGTGTTTGAGGTGCTTATTGCTATTGTGGTTGTTCTTGTTGTTCTAGTTGTTGATCATTATGATTTTCAAGCACCTTCACTTTCTCTATGATCTCATCAAGCACTGTGTATTCTATGTTTTCTTTTTCTTGTTTCTTTTCTTACTTCTGATCCTCATACAAAACATTTTCATTGAATATGACATCTCTGCTTCTAATGATTTTATGTTTTTCATAATCATAAAAGTGATAACCAAAATCATTAACACCATATCCAATAAAGGTACATTTCTTTAATTTTGCCTCAATCTTTGTTCTATTTTCTTTATCAATGTGGACAAAGGCTTCACAACCAAAAGTATTTAAAAATGAGTAGTTTACGTTTTTACCTATCCATGCCTCCTTTGGAATACCACCATCCAAGGAACTTAAAGGCCCTCTATTTATTAGATAAACAACAGTATCTACAACATCTACAAAAATTGTAAAGGAAATCATGCATGCAATCTCATGCACCTTGCATGCTCCATGATTGTCCTATTCATCCTTTCTGACACACCATTTTCTTGTGGTGTTCCTAGAACTGTCTTCTCTCTGTGAATTCCATTCTTTGAATAGTACCTATCAAACTCTTTGCTACAATATTCACCTCCATTTTCTAATTTGAGACACTTCAACCTTTTTCCTATCTCATTTTCAACCAAAGCTTTCCATTTCTTGAAAGTATCAAATGCATCAGATTTATTTGGAATACAATAAATCCAAGTTTTTTTGGTTGCATCGTTAATAAAAGTAACATAATAACGAGATCCACCGAGAGATGATACCTACGTAGGTCCCCATACATTTGTATGCACAAGCTCTAATTTTTCGCTCTTCTTTTCTTTCCCAACTCTGAGGAATTTGACACTCTTTTGTTTTCCATAAACAAAATTCTCATAGAATTCCAAATCAACATGCTTCAAACCTGGCAACAAATTACTTGAGTGAAGAATCTACATCCCCTTCTCACTCATGTGCGCGATCCTATGATGCCACAATGTCATATCTTCTCCTGTAAAGGTTAAAGCATTAACATAATTAGAAATACCATTGCATAAATACAATGTACCAAACTTTTCTCCTTTTGCTATTACCAGGGCTCCTTTAGTGACCTTCCAGGTTTTATCTATAAAAGTTGTTACACAACCTTCACCTCCTAACTGCCCTGTTGAAATCAGATTTTTCTTTAGATATGGAGCATGTTTTACCTATTTCAATAGTCACTGATTTCTATTCTGCTGTTTTATGAAAATTGTACCCATTCCAATGATTTACAGGGTCTATCATCACCCAATCAAACCTATCCAAAATCTCCTTGAACATAATCATGAAAATGTTTCCTATCAAGTGTGGCATGGAATGAGGCCCCTGAATCTACCACCTAGGCATCAATAATATTTTCTAATGAAATAATCAAAGCATCTTGCAACACATCATCGGTCACATTCACTTCATGATTGTTTTCTTACTACACATCTCCTTCTTTTCCCTTCCGAGACTTGCAGTCTTTCTTCAGGTGTCCTTTCTTCCTGCATTTCCAATACACCATCCCCAATCTGGACTTGGATCTACCTTTCCTTGACTTACTGCGATATCCTGGGCTCTTTCTTCTTTCCATTTTTCTTCCCCTAGTCTCTACAGTCAAAGCATTACATGATGTCTCACCGGAGATTTTATGTCGCAATTCCTCGCTAAGGATTACATCGACAACATAATCAAACTTTAAAGTACTAGATCCAGATACAGAGTTACTAATGGCCATAATTAAACCATTCCAACTTTCTGGAAGTGAGCATAGAAATAACAAAGACCTAACTTCATCATCAAAATTTACCCCTACAGAACTTAACTGACTGGTAACTGTATTAAATTCATTTAAATGATCAGCAACAAATCCACCTTCTAACATCTTCATATTAAATAAATGCTTCATAAGAAACCTTATTTGAGGCTGAGGGTTTTTCATATAGTTTGGCCAATGCCAACATTAACCCTTTTGTTTTCGTTTCCATTGAAATGTTAAAGGCTACCGACACCACTAGGCATAGTTGTATTGTTGTAAGTGCCTTTCTGTCGAGAATATCTCATTTTGTGTCTCTCATACTCATCAACTTATTTGTCTTTCTGCTCAATGGTAGGTACAGATCTTTTTGATACAGATAATCTTCCATAGCTGGTGGTTTTGGCCGTTAAATTTTTCGACCCTAAACCTACCATCTTCCACCATTTCTCCCACTCGAACCAGGAACACTTCTCTCCTTCGAGTTTATCAACCAAATATACCTATGGCTCTGATACCAGTTGTTAGAAAATTATATATTATACAGCAATGGAACACGTAAAAATATTGTAGAAATATAAACATAGAAAACACATAAAACAAGAGAGACATAGATATACATGGTTCACCCAATTTGGGCTACGTCCAGAGTGAAACAGCCAATCCTTCCTTTTATATTACCTAGCAAAATGAAGAGATACAACCTACAATAAATCTACTATAATTTCTTCTTCAGTCTCACACGATCTCCTCTCTCTTTCTCACTCAGAATACAGATCTACATAGCCACAATAAAAATTCCCTCATATATAGCAAGGGGTTACCTTCTAGGGAAAAAAACCCTAAACTAAACATAACTTCTATCATCATATTTTCGCCTAATGAACGGCCCAAATTGACTATGAAATTACATCATTTTACAAGGCAATTTTACATCTATTTTTAGCTTTGGAGGCACTTCCCCTGATTCCCTACCAGGGGTGGGGCTCCAAATAATCGTTGTCCCCCATCTTGGACCCCCCTGGCAGCACACATAAACGGGCAGCGTTGCCGCCACATTAAAAAATGGGGTCCAATGTGGCAATACCTCTGAATAAAGAAGATAATTAAACTCCACACCCAACATTGTAGAATGTAATTTTGTATTTCCAAAAATGAGAAAATGAAAAATGTGTGGAAGCCAAAAGGTCACACATGGAATGTGGAAAGTCACTTGGAATTCCTAGAGTCGTGAAGGAGGTCAAAGGTTCAATAGAAGCTCAAAATTCATATGGGAGCTCAAGGGTCATGGGGGAAATCAAGAGTCACATGGGAGGTGGAGAGTCACCTCATTTGTTATAAATAAACCTTGATAGCTTTTCCCCTTGGCTTCTCAAGATAGCATAATAGAGAATAGCATTCTTTGGAGGAGAAAATAGTGGCTTAATGTTCCATTACTGGAGATGGTGTTGCATAATTGTAATTGTGTATCTTGGAACTTTCAATTAATATTTGAAGCTCTCATAGCTAGTGCACTTTCATGCATGTATCGTGGACGTTGTAAAACTATTTTTTTAATGTTTGTGGTATATGTTTGTGTTCATTAACACAAACTTAATAAGGAAAATGAATTATTTTGTTGGCTTTGGTATACATCTTGTTGAATATGTGTTGTTACTTCATTTCTTGATCATTGTAAATTTATGAACTGTTTCACAGGCTAATTAATCATTCTTCTTATGCTCGTGTGTGTCTTTATTAGGATAGTACTATTACCTTTCTTCTAAAGGCTCACTTTCTCTCTTCTCGTCCATGAAAGTACCTTATATATATTGTAATTTCATGCTTCATAGAGCCAACTTACTTATTTTTTTCAAAGGTTGTTTGCATACTCTCTTATGTTGTTTATTGTAGCCAAGGAAAACCTTTAAGTTATGGCAGTCGGACCTATTATCCGGATGGGGCTCCTATTCCAAAGAGTGGGAGTTCTAATTGGGATTTCATACCAGGGAGACCCCCTAACATTGGCGGTATCTAACACCATCAACATATTTGGCTCTAAAAGAAGGGCCAAATGACAAGATGATCCCATGAAATATGTTTTGAATCTCTCATCTTAAATGGATTCTCCCTAAATCATAATCCCAAGGTGCTTTTCTACAAGTGAAAATCTTACAATCCTCGTGGAACTAATTCATGACTTGTCACATTTCAAGTTTAGTGGTGAGGTTGGAATGTCCATAGTTGAACATACCCTTTAGTTTATTAATTTTTGTAAGTTTCATGAATTAGATTCTGAATATGTTTCTTGTATATTATTCATCTTCACTTTCAAATATCACGCTAAGTAATGGTGCCATACATTACCGTTTGCTTCTATTCATTCATTTGAGAAACTTGTTAAGGATCTTTGTGAAGCTTTTGGCAGGTAAGATTATCATGATGTATATAAAAGGAACAATCAACCAAGAATGAAACCCAATGAATCATTAAAGGATTTCCTTAATTTGTTTCTTCACCTTTGCTATGAATTTTCCAAATAAGATGTCGATTGGGATTTCATGAGTGAGAAATTTCATCATTTGCTTCTAATCTCTATGAAACAATTTGAATCAAATTCTCTTGATAATTTTTCGCTTCCAACTTTTAACGATCATGAGACACCTCCATTCTTATAGGAAGAATCTATTATTCCTTTTATTCCTTTCCCTCCACATTTCTCTTTAATGAACAAAGAGGTTTCTTGTGTCAAGGATGGAGTTGTGAAATATGAAAACCAAATTGGTTATTTGTTCCTTCCACATTCACCCTCTTCCCATGAACCAATTTTCATTCAAAAAATATTGCATGGTCCTCATGATTCCATTGAATCTAATCCCTTGATTTTTCAAGATAACACTATTATAATTAATCTTAATCTTGAGTTTAATTCAAATGAAATTAGCGTTTCTTTAAGGGACACCTATCATCCTCTGTCATTTGCACCTCATGACCTTTTATTCCTTGATTTTCTTAATAAATCCACTCCACTAGTAATTTCCCCATATACTTTTGACTCTCAATTTGCAAGTTCACCTAGTAATTAGGTACAAAGTGGTTATATCTCATAGGTAAAGGAGCAAAAGTGTGAAGACACTTTCCATATTTCTTCCCTCTTTCAGATTCATCCATGTCAAAATGATGATTAATCAACTTGCGATCTTGATAATCAATCAAATGATATAAAAATTCTTCCTAAAGTTGAGACCTTGGAAAACCATCACCTTAACATTCATGTTTCTCTTGATATAATCAGTGATGGGTACCCAAGCACATTGGATGATTTGTAACCTCCTCAAGAAGACCCAGATTTGCAAGGCTTCAATCTAATTATTGAGCAGCCTTCTCATAGTTTTCAAACTCCAGTTCTGGATTGGGATAATCTTTCATTTTAGGATGCTATTAAAATTTCTATAATCCATACATCATCGTATAACAAACTAGGTATTCCATTCTTTGACCATTATGTTAACGAAATTTATGTTGATTCAATTGATCTTTAGCCTCCTCATGATATGCTCTTGCATTCTCTTCCCTACTATCACCAAGGAATTGTCATGGGTGACAGTGTATGCTCAAATTATCCTATTAAACATAACATGCATATTGTTATGTTTTTTTTGCAAGCTTATACAAGTACCAAGGTTATGTATTTTGAATCAGATCTAGTTGCAACTCATGTCACTCCTCCTAAGTCTTTTCATCTTTCCTCACATTTAGCACACTATTCATTGTATCGAGATGTGTTTGATGAGCCTACTATGCCAATTGTTTCTTTCTATCCTTTAGATGTTTACCCTGCTAGTTTTGACTACAATCAGGTACAAGATGGTGTGGTTTCACAATTAGAAGATGAAAAGATAGAATTCATTGTTCATGATTTGTTTAATTACCAATATTTCATATATCAAGAGGAATATGTTACATATGTTCAAGGAATCCCTCCAACTAATTCATCTAGATTCTTTATCCATGAAGAGTTTGATATGCTAAATCTTAAATCTAATCAATTTAGTGGCATTAACCATTTTTTAGTGACACTCTGGTGATAGCGGTACGTATCTACCTATAGATCTTTATAATCCACCCAAATTTGATGATCTATCAACTGAAAATTCAAGGAATTGTCAAGTTGAGGCATTTCAACTCCTATTTATGGTTATGACAAGTTATCATTATCCTAATGAAATCATCAAACTAGATTGGATCTACATTTTCTTTCTCAATTCTTTCTTTAGCATTGTTTCACTGGATTGAGCTCACTCTTGAAGGATTTTCAACATTTTCAAGTTAATTATCTTAATCCTCAAGATAGAGTTTTTGATTGGATAAAAGATTATTGTTCAGTAAATTCTCCTTCATGTGAATCTCTTATATTAGACCCAAGGTTGGAAATCATATATTTCACAAATGTGCCCACTTTAAATTTTGTTATTTTGATGATCAAAATAAATATCTTTACTAGCTAAAATGTTTCTCCTTTCCAAATGCTTCAGTCGACAGTCAACTTCTTATCTTTTTAATGTACGTTGTGCAGTTGATCATTTGCTTAGCACAATCTATCTTCTTGAGTGTTATTCAGTGCTTGAATCATTTGGAAGATCTGATTCCTCAAGCTAATATAAATGTTGGATCTGATTTGACACATTCTTCTAATCTTTTTTCAACCTAGTTTCATTATTCTCTATATCCTAATTGTTTTTCGGGCTTTGTTATACCAAAACTTGGTGTTAATCCTTTTGAAATCCATGTTTTTGGTCTAGTCTTTAATCAGATGCAAAGTAATGATCTCCTGCACTGGAAGAGAGGAATCAATCATTTCCAAGGATTGTCATGTGAGGAGGAAGATTCTCTAATTCGAAGTGCTTGTAGAATCTCTCAAATTAACACATCCTTATCTTTGAATAATGGAACATCTTATGTGTTAACCATCATATTCGATCAATACACCAACCTTAACAGTTTTCATCCATTTACTTATTTTCCTACTAGTGTATCTAAAGACAGTTATTATTTTATATTTGATTTGTATCCTCATTTCTCATAAACTAATCAAGAGGTTGAGGCACTTCAGCTTTGTTGATGGTTATGATAGTTCCCCACAGCCTTGATAAAGTGTTTGAGAGAGATTGGTTTATGTTTTCTTCTCTTGATATTTCTTATGATATGGATATGATAATTGAAGACTTATCTTTGCATGGATTTCAATCTTTTGGAGCTGGTTGTTTTTATGATCCAGTTGTTAATTGGTTAGAGGAATCATATCTAACAAGTTTGGTTGTTAATAATAAGTTTCAGGGTTATCTTGAGCTTAACATGTATGGATGTATGTTTGAGAAATATCTTCAAGGTATTCATGTTTATCATCCTATATATTGTCGTAAGTTTGTAGGTTAGATAGAACAAGATTTCAAAGCACACCTTTATGCTTGAAGCCTTGACCTTCATCCTTACATACCGGTAATCGAGATAAACATATTTATTTTTGTACATTGTTCTATTTGGATATTAATTGTTCATATATTTCATATTACTGGTCAAGAGCAACTTTTGTGGTTGCATTGGAAATTTCTCTTCACTTAGCCCTAAACTTCTACCCGATTAGGTTAGGTTTAGGCTTAGGTGTATTTTAGTTTTCCTTTTTATTTGCACTGTGCTTGCATTCTAATTTTCATTTTATTCTTTACATTTGCTTTATTTTCTTGTTTCTTGTCTTACTTGTTATGTTCTATTTCTTTTCTTTTCTCTTTGTTTAATAAGACCGTGCATGAAAATCATTTGATTTGACTCTAAGAGAACCATGGCGTGAATCTAGGAAAGGGTAATTGTGACAACGAACACTCCATGACCAACCTATGATCCCATTATTTTCTTAGGTTTACATATCTTTTAAGGTCAATGATGCATGTACAGAAAATATTTTCATTTTAAATGAAAAGCGTTAGCAGATCTAAAATGCTCCTATCTATAATAGGATCTTCATTCCTTGAATTGACCATTCATATTGATCGGTTTTAAACATGTCAACTCAATCAAGTAGAGAAGGGAAAGGAGGAAAAACTTAAACGGGCATATTAATTTTAGAGGTGTATATATCATAGTCTTTGTAAAAAAAAGGAACAACCACTCTTGCATGTAAAATAAGTCGAGATCCCTCTTCCTCCCTTGGTGAAATAAACGTCGAGTAAATTCCAATGAGCATATAGGATTAAATTAAATGAAGGGTGAAAGAAGAGAAAGGCTTCCTATGTAGAGAGGTGAAGCAAGCAACTTCACTGAGGTAATGAAGAGTCTCACTGATACCAAAGCAATGCTTGTGACTCCTTGAAGTGACTCTGCTAGGGTACGGAATAGGCCTACTAGAAGTAGAGCAACACCAAAGATGATATTAAATCTCTAACTATCTTAAACTCTTAGAACTCATATACTCCTACTCCCTAATAGAAACAACTAAAGTTTGACTAGTATTGTTAAGTGTTGTAAGCCAACAAGGGGAATAAAATAGACTACACATGTAACTGAGATAAGGATGGACGTAAGGGTGATCAAAAGGATGAGAAAATACTTCCAGAAGGCTAGACTTCATGCTTAATGTTGGACCAAAATAGATAAGTTGGAGTTATTTTAGTGTGTCACCAAGTGTTGTTGCTGCCACAAACACCCTCCTAAATGTTTCCTACATCAAAATTTTGGATCCTTCGTATGGTCATGCTATCTTTCACTTCAAGCCATTAAGGTTGTGCTTGGCCATGTTTTTCAAGTGTTCAAGTCTCCCTTTAAGAATTATAAGTGTTTAAGTGACCTTCTTTTACATGCTTATATTGTGATTCCTCTATAGTGAACTTCTCTTAAGAAATCATAGCAATCAATGTATATCCTTGGAAGTTAAGAATTGCATAATCATTGATGATTCTGACTGCGCAATTATGACAGTGATTGAATAGCCTCTAGGGATGGTGATTGCACAATCCTTGATGATAGTGCATGCACAATCCTTGTGGACAGTGCTTGCATGGTCCTTGATGCTAGCGCTTGCACAATTCCTAGAGACAAAGACTGCACAATCCTTATGGATAATGACAATGTTAGGGCATCATTTACATAGATAATTGCACACTCTTTGTTAACACTGAGAATCTATTTCTTCAATTCATCCAATTCACCCTTGGATCCTAGTTTCCTGACATGAGCTAAGTGCACTTACTAATCTTAACCCTAATTGTATGTTTGATCTCCTTGTATAAAGAGTCCAATCTAGATCCCATCCTTATATTCATATTTCACTTTTGAGCTTTGTGCATTGTTGGTATCTAAGGAGAATTCTCTCACTCATGGTTGTAAAGGCTCTATCTCCAGGTGAGTTTCTCAATTGTAACTTTTGCTTTTACAAGTGTCGATTTTTCTTTCTTTTTCCCTTACATGTTTCGATTTTTCTTACTCTATCTTTCGCAAGTGTTGGTTTTACCTACTTTTTTTTCTTTCATGTGCCGCTTTTTTCTTTTTTTTTTCATTCATCACTTTCACTCTTGCATGTGTTGCTTTCGCTTGTTTTCACACATCTTAATGAACCATGACCTTATAGAGGAAGCTCTAGTGCACTCTCTTACACCAATTGATGTTATTTATCATTAGAACATGTGTTGGACACATTCTTATGGCATATCACACCTTTTGGTTATAGAAGACACTTGTGTTGTAAAGTTGTATCTTAAATGTTGCGCTTGGTGATAACTGTCACTTTGTTGTTGTTTCAATAAATACATGTTGATTTTGGATATTGTGTATCTTCTTGTCATGTAGCTAATTGTATGTGTGTGTTTGATCATCTGTAGGACTTGTTGTATGATATTACTCTTACACTTTTGTCTCAGTGATTTCACACTTAATCAAATTAGGAGTTCTCTTTGTCCTCATTACTTGTGCAATTAATGACCAATCTTAAGCCACAAGCTACTGTGTACTACACATTCCTCGGCCACAGTGATAAAGACCTTATCTCATGGAACTGCACACTATGAAATCCTAGAGGACAACCTCCTTTAACTACGCATTGAGAAATTTCAAAGCTTAGTCACTCAACCTTGATAGTTACACTTTCCCATGTGTAATTATGATCATCCCATTTGTGTATTACACACTAAACACTTCTAGTGAATAGTGGGGTCATTTATGGACCCTTGCAGAATCCAACTATGAAATTTCTTGAGCCTCCCTCTCAGTCATTGTGCACTGCACAATGACGGTGCCCAAGCATGTCATCCTTGTCTCTTCAACTTGCCCTTTACGCAATGCCTAGACCAACCTTGCCTTCACTGTGCATTGTACACATTCAATGAGAAGGCAGAACATCCTTTATACCTTACGGTGCTCAATTGTGCAACACCTAGACTCTTCTCCTCAAGTACTCACAACGCACATTCTTAGTGTGAAATCATGTCATCCTTGCCTTCTAGACTTACCCTATGCATAATCCATGACTTGACTCTCTCTTTCCACTATGCATTACATAATCACAGTGTCGAAAAAACTCACTACCTCCTCCTAACCCTGCACATTGCACCCAAGAAGGTCTCTCCCTTCAATCATTGCACATTGTTCCATCACAATCAACATCTCACATGAGAAAACAAGATAGTATAGGTGATTCCAAGACTAATCATGAGAGAAATTTTGAGGTCTAAAATGGGTCTCAAAATAAAAATGTACAACCAAAATCAAATTTACAAGAACCAATAGGATTCAAGATGATGATGTCAACCATGGGGGATGATTCACCATTTTTGGAGTAAAAAGGTAAAAATATTAAAAAAATAAAAAGATAAAACTATTTTTTCAAGTCATATTTTCAACTTATCTCCCTATCGCTTTACTCAAATTTCGATCAAGAGCACTCATTGGATTCATACTTTAATTCCTCATATAGGGAGTACCCATGTTTCATACTTTCGATGGACCCTACTACATGAAAAATGAGAAATACATGAAAAGAATGATTGTTGTTGTAGCTTATATTGTGTTTTAAGATTTATTTATCAGTCTTATCACAAATAAAACAATAATCAAAAGAAATGAAAAATTAAATCGTTGTCTAAAGGTCGTGCAGGTTCAAGAGGCGATCAGGCAATAGCTTGATGAGTATGATGGGTGTCTTGCAGGGGTTCAACCTCAATGAAGCTTCCTTATATTCTTTACCCCCCGCAAAGTCTAAAAATAATGAAGTATTTTGATTGTTGGCATATCGAAATCAAAAAATAACAAGTTTTAAAGAATCAGCCCCAGGTTCAACCAAGGTTACGATGCGATCAAATCGCAGCGGGTAGTCATATGAAGTATCACCACGGTTTTCGCCGATTACGATTTGCAATGGGCCAGACCCGAAAAATATATATTGTGTTTAATAATTCCAGCGGGTCCGTAGAGTGCCTCATGTACAAGTGTTGGGTTCCAAAGATTGCGATTTGCGATGGGTCGGACCCAAAAATACATGCATTATGTTTAATAATTCTGGCGGGTTTGCCGTATCGTAAATTGTTAAAGTTTGGATCAATATAACGATTGAAAGTGTCGATTACGATTTGCGATCGGTTTCGGACTTGATGAATTATTAAATTCATATTTATGTCTAATCGAGTCCGTAAGGGTATCAATGTGTGTTGAAAATGTGAAAGGGCAGACATGACAGGTTTTGTGAAATACTGTTGATTCATTTTTCAATTCCATGATCATTTGAATGGCAAATGAGTTTAAAAGGCACAATCAAGCGGTAAAAGAGATGTGATCAAATAGCAATTGAAAAATTCAGTGGGATCAGTTATATGGAGTACTACCCTTCCACCGATTGCGATTTGCAACATTGTATATCGGGTCGATATGGGAAGTCAACAGAGCGCTAAACAAGTGGAAACAACAGGTTTATGAATCAGATTTAATTCCTTTTTGAGTTTCACGGTAACCAAAGGTTTGAATCAATTTCGCTGTGTAAAGGGAAAAATCAATGTCAGAGACGAATCCAAAGAAAAGGTGATTGGTCAGGTTACTTTGTGCTTTTGCCTATCAGAACACTCCTGACATACATGTGGACCCCTTCCAAATCTTTTGGCACAGTTTAACATATGTTCTGAGTTTCAATATTTTATATGTAATAAAGTTGAATAATTTCAAATAGGAAATAGTTTTATAACTGTTATAAAGCAGTTTATTAGATGTTTCGAGAAATTAATTTCCAAAACTGATTTGATAGTTAATCAGGGAGGGAAGAGATAAAAGCCCAAAAAGGGAATTGGAATAGGTTTTTGTTCGAATTTTGGAGAACCCGGAGACTAGGCCACTGTATTCCTCATACAATTGTTGATTAATGAAAGAATTGGAAGTTTCCATGTATGATTTCGTGACTTCTCTGTTATGTGCCATCTTATGTTTTCTTCTTTCAAGTATGGTAATGAAGCTGCAGGTCTTTATTTGCTTATGTAGATAAAGTTAAAGTTCCTTAAAAGAGCGCTCCTATACTTGAAATTCTCACATTCCTTTCTATGTTACAGATAGTAGTTTCTGTGTAAGGCAACATATTATCTCTAACTTCTCCAAGTGTCACAGATAGTAGATCCTGTGTTAAACAACATATTGTCTATGACTCAGTTCTCATCTTCATATTTCTTCTAAGTTACAGATAGTAGTTTCTGTGTAAGGCAACATATTATCTTTAACTTCTCCAAGTGTCACAAATAGTAGATCCTGTGTTAAACAACATATTGTCTCTAACTTCTTCAAGCTTTCTTCATTTATCATTCACATCCAGCTATCAAATGGCATTCTGATATTACCCTGTCACCTAATTATTGAGAGTTAAAAACCAAGTCTCCCAAGTCCTTCATTTGAGAACACAACATATAATTAAGTGGCATTCAAGTGACAGTAATTACAATCATTAATTTCTTAAGCACAATTTCTCTACATCCAGGAAATCGGTTTCTTAAGGTACAACATTAATTGGCGTCATTTCTGGGGAGAGAAGACCAGAACACTTTTCCTTGGGTTTTCAATATTTTCCTCTGGTTGTTCAGTGAGGAGGAAATATTTGGCTTTTTTAGATAAAATCAATAAAAGGTGACTCCATAATAGCAAGAACCACAGCCTGCAAAACAATGTTTATTAAGTTTGAAGCTAATTCTTGAGTGACAAGTTTCAGTAGTTGGTTGTACATTCACACCTGTGATTTTCACTTACAACATTAATTGGTGACTCCACTGCACTTTGAAGTTTTCTTTTCTAGGTTTTAATGGCTCTCCCTGCATTCTTAGTCCATAAATTTGATCCATTTGATTTTACTGGGATCACCGACTATCCTCATGATATGCCTGCATTTTATGCGTGGAATGAGTATCTTCCAAAATTCAGTAGAAAGGAATATGAAGATCCAGCTCAACACCTCCAAGAGTTTCATGAATGCATGGAGCAGCAAGGCATCATTCATGAATATGTGAAGATGAAGTTGTTTTTGTTTTTGTTGGACCAAGAAGCTAGGGTTTGGTTTAGGTCTCTGCCTCATTCAAGCATTTCATCTTTGAAATATTTCCATTCAATATTCAATTCTTCTTGTAGAAATTATTATGCACACAAGTTTCTTTTTGAAGGTTGTTGTGAATATTATGATTCTAATGAAACTTTAAAATCTCAAGATAATCCTGTTGAGGAAACTAATGATCTTGTTGAAAATATATCAAGCATTCAGAGAGGTTATAGCCAGATTAATTATGAGCAAGTCTCTGAAAGGAAAGAACTATCATTTTCTCAAAATGATGTGGAGAAGTTTATAAAACATTTTTCTTCAATAATCTCCCAAGCAGAGAATTGGTTGACTCTGTTCCAAGCAAATCAAGAGAGTATTCAAATGGAGGAAAGTTCAACATGCATCAAGAATTTCTGCTCAGTAGTCGAGAAGAGGGAGAAATAATTAAGTTGCAAATAAATCCCCAGAGCTCTTATTTTGTTAAATTTTATGGTCCTCCTATCTATAACGAAAATGGTTTAAATGGGGAATGGGACGAAGCTCTTCAAGTTCATCAATTGGGTGTTGAACATAAAGGAAGAAACCAGCAAGTGGGATATGTTAGACAACAATATATTGAGCCATTTATCATAGCAAAAGAGGCTATCTTATGTAAAAAGAAAGCTGATAAAGAGATTGTATATCATTGCATTGAAGAACACAATGATGCCCATGGATCAGAGGTAAACAATCTATTTGAAGTTGACCATATGTTAGATAGCGATGTGAAAAAATTTATTTTTCTTCTTGAGGTTATAATTACAAATTGTTTTCAATCAAATCTTAGAGATGAAAAGTCGAGACATAAAAGTGACATAGATCATTTTCTTAAAGATGTTGTTGATTGTTTTGTTGAGCATATTATCTTGACAGAAGTTTTATTCGAGCAAGAACCTTCATACATAGAGAATTTATTTTTTGGAGCTGATCAAGACTATATTTCTTTTTATACTTTTGAAGATCCTGTGGCAGCTTACATGGAGAAATTTATCAGCAGTCTACACATACCATTTTGTGGATATATTCCTAACTTTTGTTGTGAGTTGCTCTTATGCATAGTTTATTTCCGGTTTAGGATGAATTGTATTTTCAAGATTCACTAGAAGAATAGTTTTAGATCAAGCACTCAAATGTTAACCTGGTACCATTGGAAGATTGACTTCACCTGATGGAGATCAGTCATGCACATAGGTAGGAACCTGTACATAAATAAGCTCAGGTGTTAAGCATTTGGTTTTCAGTTGCAGTTCTTTAGTTTATTTTTAGCAGGATGATTGTCCTAGGTGGAAACCAATTTGCAGAGGCCTCATACTTTAAGAATGTCAGGTTTCAGTTTGTCAAATTTCAAGGTTTTCACAGTTTTGGACTCCATGCCCAACTAAGGCTACTGATCTACGATTCTCAATATTTTGCTATCAAAGCACAAGCATCCTATCGCTGCAAATATCGGTGTGGGTTCACTGTACAAATTTTCATATAGTTAAGTTTGGCAAAGCAATGTATGACTCCATGCTCAAGGAAAAGGCACTAATCTGCAGTTCTTGGTACTTCTGTGGAAAAAGAACTATTCCCAGGTGTAGCCAGATGTTGTAGATTATATTGTGTTTTAAGCTTTATTTATTAGTATTATCACAAAATAAAATAAAAATCAAAAGAAATGAAAAATGAAATCATTGTCTAAAGGTCATGCAGGTCCAAGAGGCGATCAAGCGATAGCTTGATGAGTATGATGGGTGTGCTGCGGGGGTTCAACCTCAATGAAGCTCCCTTATATTCTTTACCCCCCGCAAAATCTAAAAATAATGAAGTATTTTGTTTGTTGGCATATCGAAAGAAAAAAAGAACAAGTGTTAAAGAATCGGCCCCTGGTTCAACCAAGGTTGCCATGCAATAAAATCGCAATCGCAAATCACAGCGGGCAGTCATATGAAGTATCACCATGGGTTTCGCCGATTACGATTTGTGATGGGCTGGACCCGAAAATACATGCATGATGTTTAATAATTTGGGTGGGTCCATAGAGCACCTCATGTACAAGTGTTGGGTTCCGTAGATTGCAATTTGCAATGAGCCGGACCCGAAAATACATGTATTATGTTTAATAATTCTAGAGGGTCCGCAGAGCACCTCATGTACAAGTGTTGGGTTCCGCCAATTGTGATTTGCAATGGGCCGGACCTGAAAATACATGCATTATGTTTAATAATTTCGGCAAGTCCGCCATATTGCAAAGTGTTAAATTTTGGATCAATATAATGATTGAAAGCGCTGATTTTGATTTGCGATGGGTTTCGAACCCGATGAATTATTAAAATCATATTTATGTCTAATCGAGTCTGTAAGGGTATCAAGGTGCATTGAAAAGGCAAAAGGGTGGACGTGACAAGTTTTATGAAATAGTGTTGATTCATTTTCAGTTCCATGATCATTTGAATGGCATATGAGTTTAAAAAGTGTGATCAAGCGGTAAAAGCGATGCGATCAAATCGCAATCACAAATTGTAGTGGGAGCAATTATATGGAGTACTACCCTTCCACCGATTGCGATTTGCGATATTATATATCAGGTCCATATGGGAAGTAAACAGAGTGCTAAAAAGGTGGATCTGACAGGTTTATGAATCAGATTTAATTCCTTTTTGAGTTCCGCGGTAACCGAAGGTTTGCGTCGATTTCGCTGTGTAAAGGGAAAAATCAATGTTAGAGACGAATCCAAAGAAAAGGTGATTGGTCAGGTTTCTTTGTGTTTCTACCAATTAGAACACTCCCGACATACATATGGATCCCTTCCAAAGCTTTTGGCGCAGTTTAACATATGTTCTGAGTTTCAATATTTTATATGTAATAAGGTTGAATAATTTCAAATACGAAATAGTTTTATAACTGTTATAAAGCGGTTTATTAGCTGTTTTGAGAAATTAGTTTCCAAAATTGATTTGATAGTTAATCAGAGAGGGAAGAGATAAAAGCCCGAAAAGGGAATTGGAATAGGTTGTTGTTCGAATTTTGGAGAACCTGGAGACCATGCCACTGTATTCCTCATACAATTGTTGATTGTAATAGCCCATAATACGAATATCTAGTTAACTTATTAACATTAAATTTAAACGCTTACCTGAGCTTACTTGTGGATGAAATAGGCTTACCACAACAGGGTTTTGGGGACGACTCTCCTCCCAACCGTAGGCTCAATTGCGCAGGATTCTAGTACAACTGGCCACCCCCGAGCCCTCAATCAACGACTGCTACCAGTATTTCTAAGTCTTGGTATACCATTCTCCCAAGAGAATGCAAGATAGAACCTCTGAATGATGGAACAAGACCCCCTCCATCCTCCTCACCATTCCTTAAATAGAACAAAGCCTTGGAAGGGAAACCACATGCACACACTCCATGTGTCTGCATGCCACATGCCCACCCTCCATGTGTCGGCATGCTAATTTTTTTGATAATTTCCTTCTTTTATTATGGTTATTACTATTTTTTATTTTTATTA
Organism: Pinus taeda; assembly: GCA_000404065.3. NCBI lineage: Eukaryota > Viridiplantae > Streptophyta > Pinopsida > Pinales > Pinaceae > Pinus > Pinus taeda. The sequence goes on along the minus strand of APFE031735192.1, from coordinate 6,407 downwards.
TTATTTGTTATTTTGGT
>APFE031735181.1:145080-161116 GCA_000404065.3 Pinus taeda | reverse complement strand
TCACAAATTCCCCCGTTGATCTTCAAGTTGAGAAAATGGAGTCTACCAACCAAGGATTTCCCCATGAAGGAAATCCTAGTCCCTTCTCCTCTTGGGGAGATATTGGTCCACCCCATATGGCCACTTTGTCACTTCCAGGGTTGACAATTGGTTTGCCTGTCTCGCTCTTCTCTACCTCTGTCATTTAGAATCCCGTAATTCCTGAACAGTCTAATCAACAACTAGACGACACTAGAGTTTCCTCCCAACCTTCTACTTCATCTGATTCTCCCTCTCCTCCTTTCTCTTCACTTGATAAAGCCGATAAAGCTAAAAATCAAGTAACTGAGAATAAAAAGAAGCAAAAAGAGAAAAATGAACAAAAATCAAAAGGGAGCAACCAAGTATCGTCTAGCGAAAATATACACACCGCACAGTCAAAACCTAAATCTCCTTACGTCATTTGCGATGGAGACCACTATCACCCAGATTGTCCCTGCATCCCTCGGATCTTAAGGCACTGGTCTCCTCGTTTGCACAATCCGGTAGCATCAACCTCTGACGATCATGTTGAATGCTCACCATCAACCAATGAAAGTGAAGCACATGGACAAAGAAGGAATCCTAAACTTCCTTATAAGTTGTGTGAAGGCAGTCACGCCATCCACCATTGTCCCTTCCTTGACGAGGCTAAAAGAGTTTTTGATGATCATCCGGTTTCACCGCTACGACTTCCACTTGGATATAAAAAACTCTTGCCAAGTCCTCCACCAGTTGAAAATTCGGCTGGCCCATCATTGTGGTCGGCCGCAGCGTCTATCATTGAAAATGAACCCTCTGAATCCATACAAGATGAAAGTCAAAGGGTTGATATGGTAGTTGATCCGGTCTTGCCTTAAGAGTGTTCATCTTCGAATGATACCGTCACTGAAGAGAAAGAGAACAAAACCTTTCAAATTCTTTTCATCAACACAGACTCTGATGAACTTGGGGGCAGTCCTCCCGTTTCTTTATCGCAGGAAGGAAGTTCGTCAAAGTCATATCCGGCCGTCTATTCGGTCCCGCCACCAAGCAACCTAATTGTTTCCTTTGACTAGAATCTACTAGGCAGACCCCGTTTACGAGCTAGTGTACCATTCAGAATCATTGTACAAGCTTACAAAATGGTCATGGTTGGTACCATCATTGACAAAGGGGCTTCTGTGAGTATCCTTTCCTCAACTGCTTGGAAAGTGCTTGGTTTGCCATCGCTTTTGCCTGAAATGAGAAATCTAACATGCTTCGACAAGGGAACCAGTCGACCTTTTGGGATCCTTTCAAATGTGCCCATTACTTTGAGAAGGAAAACTTTTCACATGAACGTTATGGTAGTTCAAGGACCTTTATATTATAATCTACTCCTTGGACGCGACTATATTTATTGCATGGGAGCTGTCGTCTCCTCACTCTTTAGAGTAATGTGTTTTCCGCATGAAGGCAGAATGGTCAAGCTCGTAGACCAAATGTCGTTCCCCGGTTCACACATCGCAAATCGTCAAATTCCATCCCTAAATGGTCTCTTCACACAAGAAATGTCTCATCGGTCTCGAGTCCATCCACTTGATGAACGCGAGTGATTCAGGAAGATGTGACTGAAACCCAAGGGGCATGCACCCTCGTCTGTTTCGGCAGGAAAACCTTAGGTATAGAGTGGATTTCCGCGAGGGATATATGACTAGTCTGACGAACCCATCCTTACAGGAAAATGGGATGAGGCTGGAATAAGATACCTTCGTTAAAGTTATGTGAGTGGAATGCGTCTACGCCATTCACCTTTGTCTGTTTCGGTAGACATCGCCAAGGGAGCTTTCTGTCTGCTACGTGGATGGAAATTTCATGGTAAACTAGGGATCCATCGATATTTCCACTCTTAAAAATCAACATTTCACTTTAGAATATTAACCATTCCAAAATTTAAATTTACAACTTTTAACTTTATACTTCCTTACTATTTCAATTGTAATTTTATTTTGGTAATATTAATATTCCCTCTTCTCCAATCACACCCTTAACCCCATAAAACAAAAAAAAAATCAATAAAGTTTAAAGAGGTTAAATAACAAGTACATCTTTATTAAATGGGTTGATTCTCACATGTAAAATCTATATTCATATGTAAAGAAATAAATGAATATTCTAGGGTTGAGGATGTGAAAATATATTTAAGCTTTCATATTTTTTTCGATATATATTTTGTTTATACTTAAGAGTCATTATTGTATGGCAGCTTATGATGAAAATATCTACGGTTACATATTTGTTAAGAGACTTGGTAAGAATATTTTTAAAGTGATACTGGATTGTAATGTGTGGTTATTGTTTTTTTATCTAGTATCAAGTTTGAAAGGCATATGTATTTTTAGAGATTAATCTTGAGGTGCGAAGTATAAGTCTTAAGATTACATTTTAAACATCAATAAGATATAAATATAAAAGTAACTTAACTTATAAACTTGATAATTTGTAAATAATAAAAGCAAAATCCGTTACAACTATTCATCAAAAGTAATGTAACATTGATAGAATATAACATCGCATCCACATAAGGATTTAAAATTCAATGAAGATGTTGTCATAAACACAAGTATAAATTTATGTATTTTTATTCAAAATAGTTCCAACTATACATGTTTCTTTTTTACAAAATAGAACTTCATTTCCAACATAAATAATGGAATCTCATGCTCATAAATGACATAATGGAAAAACAACATCATGATCGATCTAAAGTATGGGTCTATAAGTCACCCTCGTCCCTCTTGGCACTCCCAGGTGGATTTCCAAATTGATATCTCTGCAAAAAATTACAATAATCAATTAGTTGTAAAAATTGAAAGGCATATAATCAATTTCATTAATTCATGATGATATTTTGATCTAATACTCATTCTCACCGTGAGGATTTGAGGCAATGGAGAAGATAGCCCTTCCTGGGTAGATGGCGGAGCACTTGGTGACAGATATAGGCATGGTTCAGTGGTGCTCGATAAAGGCATGGTGGATGTGAAATAGGGAAAAGGTAGTGGGTGTGGGCGATGATACACCCCCACTGGTTGTACGATAGTGGGAATCACTATAGGTCGGGGGATTAACCTAGGGGGGAAATTGGAATGTTAAGGGTAGGGGTGAGCATTGGGAAGGTATTACAGAGGTGGTTATAGGCATGGAAGAATTTGTGGAGGAAAAAGGTGGTGGGTGTGGGCGATGATACATCCTAATTGGTTCAACAATAGGGGGGAGCACCCTTGGGGAAGATATTGGGGTGTTAATGCCTGAAGCAGTGTTCCCAATGCTAGATCATTTTTCAATAGCATGTTCATCAAATAAATGAATTCGACAATTTGGAATGTTGCGAGATGTGGGTCCCTCAGCTGTAACATAGTTCATATAGTCATGTAAATGTGTTGAACATGCTAATATATTGCATTTAATGTAAAACAATGCATAGCATTAATTTTCCATACCAATATTGGGTATAATAGAATCTTGCATTATCTCAGGCGCGTGTTCCACATTTCTTTGTTTTTTAGATGACTCCAATTGTTCATCCATTATTTTTTTCCTTGCATGAAATCGTCCAACCCTTTCAAATTGTAGTTTATCTGTCCCAGATTTTGACTTTCGACCACATTGCATATTTTTATTTACTGGACTCAAGAAACTATGTTTTCTCTTGGTAGTGATCTTGGATGGAGTTATATTATTGAAAAACATTTTGTTGTATTCTTCACATGATTTGTCTACCAAGTTGTTCAATGCATATGCCTGTTCCAAATTTGTAGGTATTATGGATCTCAATTTCTCAAGAGTTGATGAGTTAACACGTTTCATCTCATCATGTTCAGAGAATGCACTATCTTGTCGTACATTGGTCGATTCAACATTGTATGAGAAATTCTCTAAATTACCAATGCTTGTTTCATTATGATAATTCAGATTGAGAGGAGAATCAAAGCATCGCGAAAGCTCTATTTGGATTTTTGGGCCCAATATAGGTGTTTCATTCAAATCAAATAAAATTCTAGGCCTTTCTGTCCTGGGATCAGTGACACGAGGTGCTACATTTTCACCCAAAATAGTGTTACTCACTAACATCTCAACTTGCAATACATGTTTACAAATATTTCCATTCAGGGCCCAATTGCAATTGCAGAAGTGTAGATTAGAACCCTTATATATGACATTGTTCCAAATGTCACGAGTATCCTTGTTTTGGCTACGAACCCAATAGTCATTACTCTTTTCATTAGGCACACAATCTTCATTTGGGATTTTCTTAGCTCTACACTTGGATGAATTCAATTGTTCCTGTATTTTTCTGGGTCGTACAAAATCAGCTTCTTTTAAACGGTGCATATGATTGTAAAATAATACAACCTTTGTCAACAAAACATAGATTAACCAATCAACCCTTCTATGGCATGCATTGTTCTTCTCCCATAGGTACCTTTCCTTGATATACCGATGGTAAGATTCAATGGCATTGTTCGTATCTTGATTTGAATGTGGAAAATTTATGTATGCTTTTGCCCACATATCTGTAGAAAGAAATTTATTACTTATATATTAATAAGTATACATATGACATGAAAAATAGAGTCATTAAAACCACCAATAAGAAGCTTACATATTTTGTTGTTGGCTAACCAAGTATTTCTAAAATATTCCAAAAATCTTTTTTGTTCACTGAATTTTTCAAATAAGCTTTCAACTTTCTTTCTCACAGATTCATCATCTTTACACATGTGCATGATTTCTCGTAAACCATGAAAAATGCATATTTGGTTTTCCCTCCCTTGGACCTTGTTTCCAACATTTTTCAACTATGCACGACGAACATGCCACACACATAATAATACTTTTCACTTGATTGAAGACCTGCAATAACATAATTTTTAGAGAGATTATACAATAACAATATTTTTTATGCCTCTTATAAAAATAATAAACACATCACCTCAATGCTTCAATTTTGCTAGTAGCATCATCTGTGATGAAGGCAAGAACATGCCAATCTGGTCGCTCTTTGCTTCCAATTGCAAATAAGGCCAACATCCATTTAAAAAGATCAGCTATAGTATTGCGTGATGATATCAACCAAGCTATTGGAACCCCGTTGTGATGTTCGTCGAAAACCATTAAGGTGTAAAGTTGATACTGCATTACAAAAAATGTGCATAATTATATTTATATAAGATACATGCATTAATATGAGGTTAAATAAATGAATCGGATTTAGGATAAATTTGTACTCACCCCGTACTTATTTGTACTAAAGGTTGAATCAATTGAGATAATCTTATTGTGAGAGTATTTCAGCATCATTGAACACATCCACTTTGTTTGTATGCCTATGATAAAAGGGATATTTTCAATAAGATCTTATTTTTGATAGAAGAAAAAACTCTCTGGGTTTTCCTTATACCAGCACTCTACACTCTTTGGATCACTTTGATCTTTAACATACTCTAGCCTTATGATATCATTGTAAATCAATTAAAAGAAATCAGTTGAAATAAATAACAAAGTATCCAATAATTCATTTTAAATCAGTTAAAAAAAATGTTTCATTTCAATTTTTATTTGTAGAATTTATTTTAATGTATATTCAGGTGAAACAAGAATTGGAATGTTTTGTGTAGCATTGTCTTGTTATTCTTAATATGAAAAAGTAAAGTATTTATGTATTCTTAAAATGGAATGTGTGTCACTTTTGTGGTGAGGAGAGGAATGTGTATAAAAAGAAATTACATACATAAAGCAAAATGAAAAATAAAGTGTTACTTTCCCTTTAAGTTAAGCTATGTGATTAATCAAACAAGGAAAATATTTTAGTTTGTTTTGCATATGACAAAAGGTCCTATGAAGACCTATTCGTCCTTTCCACTCTATAAGTAACTGGGCCTTGCGGAGATATCTTTTGTGACTGGTACTAGGGCTACATCCTGAAAGAACTGGTGACGCTTCCAGCAGCCAAAAAATGACGGGTACTGGGGCTACGTCTCGAAATAACTGGTGATGCTTCCAGCAGCCAAAAAATGACGACTACTGGGGCTATGTACCGAAATAACTGGTGACGCTTCCAGCAACAAAAAGAGTCAACCAAGGTATTGAATGAGGCTTTAGTGCTTCCCACACCTCCATCTATAGGGAAAGATTCCCTAAAATTTGGCCAATAGGATACCTTCGTCTCATGGAGGCAGTCGAGTCTTTAGCTTCTTGGTAATTGGTTATCAGTACCGAGCACTATATAGGTTGGGTAGCCCCGTATAGGACCGCACGCACTGAACCTAAGCCCAACCCCCTCTGAATCGAGTCTCTGTGCTGCGTGGGTTGTCTTTTCCGTGGACTGATTAAAGGATTTGAGGCACCCTAAAAGACAACTTCTATGTTTCAAAATGTAACATGACCATTGCAGCTTATTAGATGCCTAACCCCAAGAGTCCTAACCTAAACTATAAATTATTTTGTGGCCCATGTGGGGAAATTTAGTTTGTTCAAGTTATGATTGCTTTTGCGTGTCTTCCTTCACTTATGGTGTGAAAAATTAAGCTTAAATAAAATAAGTACAAAAGGTTTTTACACTTGATTCCCTTTGTTCAAAGTTTAGAGTAGCTTAGTGTGTGTAGTGAAATGTGTGTGTAAGTGACAGAGTGAACATACAAAGTTTGTAGTCATGTGGATATTCGATGATCCTTTTCAAATTCGTCTACTTACACTAAATTATGTTTGTTCCTTACCTGCAAATAAAATAATATGTGGTTCATGGGCCACTTACTTCCTTCCTATTACACTATGTGAGCCTAAAAAGGGAGATGAAAAACTGAGTGCTTTGAAAAAGATTTCAGATGTAAGCCCATGATCATCTAAAAGACGCAAGGGAAGCAGGGGCTACTCCCTTTCTTTAATAACACCAGTTCCTAGTCCCAATGCTAATGAAGTAAAGATACTTTGGTTAGTAAAAAATATGAGTGAATTATGGGCCACTTACTCCTTTGCTAATTAAGCTATGTGGCTTGGGTAAAATAGCAAAACAAATTGAAAAAATGTGTGGATTATGGCCACTTACTTTTCCCCTTAATTAAGCTATGTGTGAAATGTAAAAATTTTAAAGTAAAGGCTAAGTAATTGCCCTACTAATACTCATTATTAAAACAATATGAACTATATGGAAAACAATTGCAGAGATGAAGGCAATTCACTAAAGGTTGCCAGTCACCCACGAAAGAAAAATTACAATGATTGTTTTTGTTCTTTGTAAACCGTGGAGTTAGGCTCTGTACAAGCGAGCGAACCATGTGTCAATCTGCAAGAAAATGATAAGTGTTAAGCCAAATTATAGATATTAAGAGTGAGAATGATTATAAGCAATATGCATTATCAATGTTCTAAATTTAAACTTATATGATTAAAGAACAACGTATTTTATAAATGATACTATACTATAAATAATTTGGCTAAAATTTACAATCTCACTAAAACAAATTAGTATTGAAGAACTAAAGGCAAAATTTATACCTTTACCATAAATTTAGTTAAATTAAATGACATCCTAAGCAATAACACAAGGCCATGTGCAAGAAAATTAAAGTAGAGTATAAAGAAGTATTAGAGTACTTTGTAAAATAAATGTAGAGATAAAAAGTTATACTAATTATATGTTATTAGTCAATCCAAAATGCATTATGTAATATTTTTTCTCAAAACTTTGGAAATGAGTAGATATTTATGTTAGGAATGTAGCTTGAATATAAAAGAGGAATAATCAAGAGACCAAGTCTACTAGAACCATTGTCCATACCAAGTGAGTGTTGGGAAGAGGCCATAATGGATTTTATTACAATTATACCAAAGTATGAAGGAACAAATTTCATTATGGTCTTGGTGTTTTGACTTACAAAGTATGTCCACTTTTATAGAAAAGAAGCATCAAAATGGTTTCTGAAGAGCAAAGGAAGAAAATCATTGTCAAAGTAGAAACCCACCATGAAAAGTGCTGCAGAGATGATGAGCAAGAGACAACCTTTAGAATAGTCTCATTCACCCCTTACTACTCACTCAAATTTATTATGACACAAACACGTAACACATAAATGTCAAATGTAGGGCAAAAAGGAAAAAAAATAACAGTATGATGTCAATATATCCAAAAAATTGATATATTATATATATATATATATAAGATAACTATCTTCGTCAATAAGAGAAAATTGGATAAAGCCACTCTATAAGATGAATCATCAATAGTATAATGATATATCTTATATATCGTTAAACCAATAAATCAGAACAAGATCCAATAAGACCCTTGGATAGTTGGTTCACTCATATTAATTTTGCAGCAGAAAATATTCAAATAAAAGAATTATATTTTTTGAGGCCTAGTTTAAAGAGATAATTATTTAGTATGACCCGTAATGAAATTGTAATGTTCCATCATTTAAATTATATATTTATGAATATAGATTAATACATTAAATTTTTTATGATATATTCCATTAAATAAATTCAATAATTTAAAATTATAATTATCTCAATTTCACACACTAAATTAAAAAAATCTTAAAAACAAAAGATATGATTAAATATAACAAAAAAAAATTAATGCATCAAAAAAATTATGATGCATTCCATTAAATAAACTTAACAAGTTAAAATTATAATTATCTCAGTTTCACACACATAATTAAAAAATCTTAAAAAAACAAAAAAAAAAATAACAGCATTAAACTACACTTCATGTTGAAATTTATAATGAATATATAAATATCATTAAACTCATCATAGAATTTAGGTAAAGAATTAAAAAATTAAAAGAAGAAACACCTCGTAAAATTTAATAATTTTAATAATTACCTTTGTAATTTTGGACAATCTCTTACAGTATTTAACGAAGGAGGAATTGCACACTATGAATCCTTAGTATCCTATCCATGTTGGAGAGGGAAAAAAAAAATGTTCAAGTTTATAGCACTGTTCTATTGATTGCTCCTACTGATGGGGATGACCAAAAATGAGTCTAATCCTATATCCAATATAATTCTATGTATAGTATTCAAAACTGTCAATGTAAGAAGTGTATGTATGAATTTGGGGTTATACTTTGAAAAAATGAAGGCACTGTTCTTTGTCTTGTAAACTTCACTTGATTTGTCTGTAGATCTTCTAGTGTACCATCTACCATAGTTGTAGACTTTTAGTGCCAATAGTAACCCAAAGATGTCTTTACACCATCCACACTAGGGAAATAAGGGGGTTCAAAACATATCTAACGAAGGGCATCACAAGCACCTAGATATGATGGACCCTTCATTTCAATGCTACAACTACCAGCTGTTGATATGAGAAGAAAAACCTTTTCACCACGGCTTCTATTGCCTGGAAGGCCAACAGAACATGTATTGTTGCAACATGATAAGCACCTGAAGTGCTATGTGAGGGAAGTCCATGTGAATGAAACAAATGCATAAGTGCCTCCTGGAGCCTTGGTCCACCCTTTGGATCAGCCTCAACACCCATGACTTTGGGCACCAGATGCCTTAGTTACTTGCATGCATTTGTAAGGTCTCTAAAGGGGGCAAACCGAAGGCAATATGCGCCTGCAAGCGTACTAGTGCTATTAATTTCCAACTCGTCTTTAAGGCAAAGGGAATCATCTGGGTCCATCACTAGAAGCAAATTCACAATTTCTGTGAGCATCTTCCATATCCTTTCAACCATCCAACAATCTGCGGATGCTCCTTCGAAATCCCTAGAGTCTATTCTTTGATATATTCTATGCAACAATTCTTGGCCTACAAATACCTAGGCCTCAAAGATCTAGAGGACATTGCAAAGTCTAGCATCTTCTCGATTATGGAATTGTTTATGTTGTTTTAAAGAGTGCAAATATCTTGGCTTGTGGATTCTATCATATTCAAGAATAGGCTTACCTGACATATTTTGTTCCCCTAGACCTAAAGTGAAGGGAGTCCTCTACATATGGCCTTCAATGACAAGCCATATTCTAGAAACCATAGCTTTAGCTCTTTTCCATGTACCCAAATGAGGAAGTAAGCTCTCTTTACTTGTTCTGCTAACCACAGGTAAAGCACCAGGTCTCTGTCATACCTCATGGGAAGCTTTCATAGCAAGAACACCACTACTTACTAACAACTAAACAGTGGGAACCTGCTTGTCATCTTCACAAATCATTGAAGTCAACCCAATCTGGGAACTAATTAAGGATTCAAGCCTTCTCTTCCATTCCTCTTTGTCAATGTAAGTCCTTGTGTCACAGAGGACAGACGAAACAAACCGAAAAGTAATCTCCAATGATTGTAAGGAAGCCTTTACCAACCCCTCTCTAGACCAACCAGGCCATTCCTTGAATTTCCACATGGCACTGAGCTCGGAGAGATGCACATATTGCTTGTAACCCACACACTCCATGGGGGAGGGCTCTATGGACTCTTCAACAAAGGCAAAATAGGATGCCATTTATTTACAGGACATATTTTTTCCCTGCAAACAAAACTAGGAGAGTAAAGAATCGATGCTCTCCATATACCATAATCTAAAAAGGACAACATAATAATAGAATAAACACTAAAATCCATTTTAAACACTAAAATTTTAAAAACTGGAATAGAATAAAATGTCTTAAATCTTTCTAATTATTTAAAAATTATATATATAATAAATTGAAGGGGGGAATTTCTAATCGTCCAGAATCCCAACCGGATAACAGAGGTTCATTCATTCAGATTGTCACTAAAACCCAAGATTATTACCCACATTACCTCCAATCACTTAGAAAAAATTTAAACCAAAGTTAATCTCATCCAAAAAATAAATTACCATCTTCTTACTCAAACAAATATTTAGGATTCGTCTGATCGTTAACAGTGATCTTATCCTTCCTTCATGCTCAAGTTGTATTTGAGGTTACACTTATCATATATTTTGAATACGAAATTAGAATTATTAATGACTTTTTATTTAATGTTATAACTTCTTAATAATATTTAATTATTTGGTATTTTGGTGAAGACAAGAGAAACAGGGCGGAGCAGCCATGTCTAAGAGAGGTCGTGGAGTTGGTGCAGGGAACAAGTTCAGGATGTCACTGGGTCTGCCAGTGGCAACCACGGTGAACTGTGGAGATAACACAGGAGCCAAGAAATTGTACATAATTTCTGTGAAGGGAATCAAGGGTCGTCTCAACAGACTTCCTGCAGCCTGTGTGGGGGATATGGTCATGGCCACTGCCAATAAGGGAAAGCCTGACTTGAGAAAGAAGGTTATGCCTGTTGTAATTGTTCGCCAGTGGAAGCCCTGGTGCCGAAAGGATGGCGTTTACATGTATTTTGAACATAATGAGGGAATCACAGTAAATCTAAAGGGAGAAACGAAAGGTTCTGCTATCATAGGGCCCATTGGGAAAGAGTGTGTTGATTTGTGGCCTAGAATTGCCAGTGCAGCAAATGCTATTGTGTAATTAGCGAGATTGCGCAATATGCTTAGTAGTTGGTTTGGTAACATCTTTTAGGGGATTTTGATAAATCTAGAAATTTTAGAGCTGCTCAATTTATGGGAAATTTTTGGTTGTGTTTTGAGTTAAAAAAAGATTATTTAATTATCTATTAACTACGATTCTTGGAGGGGAAAAAGGTGATCTAATGACCTCTTTACTAGAAAGGGAAATCCGGAAAATGAACAATGGCCATGGCTAATTGAAGGAAAAAGCACACGTCCTTTGCTGTGAATAGGATCAATGATTCTTTAAAGCATAGTTACCAAGTTCGAATTTGAATTCGGACTCGAATTTGATATGATATGATCCATAAAAATTTGGAAGAAAAAAATTCAATTCGGAAAAAATTCGGCACTATACATCTAAAACATATATATATATATATAACTTAAATACTTTTCTTTTCTTTTCTTTCTATTTATTTTGAAATTTAAATAAATTTAATCAATATAATATACAAAATTCAAAAATATATCCGTATTTAGTTTCTGATTTTATTTTAAAATCTTTTTTATAGTTAAGACATTTAAAAATTAAATATTTAAAACTTTTTTTTTTTAAATTCCTTTTAACATAAATATATATAAAAAAATCAATTAGTTTTTAGTCAAGTTCAAAATTTTCTTTCCTAGTTTTCTCAGTTTTTTAAACCATTAAAGGAAACATTAAAATTTTGAAATCTGAAAATTTTAGCTTGCCATTAGTTTCCATTTTACCTCTTATCCTGTTTCCATTGACATATATTTTGTCTAAATTCTAAAATCTTGGTAAATTTCTGTTACCATTAGTTTCCATTTCATCTTCTATCCTGCCTCCATTGGCATCAATTTCCATTTTACATTAGTTTCTATTTTACGTACTCTTTTGCCTCCATTAACATCTATTTTGAGTTAAAAAATAATTACATTTAACATTAATTAGAAAAAATGAATTTAAAAATAATTACATTTACCATTAATTAGAAAAATTAGGCTTGCATTTTATGTAACCAGCAAGAAATAGTAAGTACCACTAATCTGCAAAAAATAGTCCAAGAAATAATAGGAGTCGTTTGATTAGGAATGCACACTCTCACATTATGCAGCGGTTCAATAGTAAGTAATACTAATGTGCAAAAACAATAGTCCAAGAAAGAAATAATAGGATGAGTCTGATTAGGAATGCACACTCTCATAATATGAAGCGAATATGATTTGGTAACTATGCTGTAAAGCTTGTAAATCCTAAAAATATGCATCATTTTAAGGCTTAAATGAACTAAGATAGCCATGGAAATCACAGTTGCAGTGTGTACTGCAGCAAAAGGGTGTTTAAACTTTGCGTTATTAGAGGCTTTGCAAGATGTGTATTCGAACGACATTTTTGCATGCCCTATTCAGTTTAATCATAGCTCTTGCCCTTGCAGAGAACTATGGTGAACCTGCACTGGATAGCAGCGAAGGTGCAGTAGTATACGAAGTCCCGGGAGCCATTAATCCGGAAATAAACTGGAAATCCTCTTATCCAGATAATCTATGTACGGGTGGGCCTCATGGAATCGTTTGCGACATTGACAAAGACGACAAGGAATGGCACATTGCAGAAATTAATCTTGGATGGGTTTCAGAGTACTCCAATAATCCCATCCATGGCAGGAATGCTTCCTTTAGCCCTTCGATTTTAAAGTACCCTCTCGTAAGGAAGCTTTTCTCCTACAAATGCTTCACCTTTGATGCCCAACTCACTGTTATTCCTCCATATATATGGACTTTAGGAAGCCATCTTCTAGAGCTCGTTTTCCAAGATAATCCTTCTCTGTATGGAATCCTAAGCGCTGATATTGGCAATTTGGTAAGACTGAAGAGACTCATTTTAACAGGAACAAATGTTGGAGGAGCTCTTCCTGCTGAGATTGGGCGTTTGAAAGGAATTCAACAGCTTGTTCTGAGTGGGAATTTGTTCAATGGTTTGATTGCTAGTGATGTGGGTGAGCTCCGGGATTTGGTTATATTGGATTTGAGTAGAAACAAGCTTCATGGGCAAGTTCCTAGAGAGTTTGGAAAACTTCAGAAGCTGCTGAAACTGGATGTGAGCTTGAATAAATTAAGTGGCATTATCCCAGATAGTTTGGGGCAGTTGGGAGGTTTGTTGATGATCGATGTAAGTTATAATAATTTTTTTGGGGGAATTCCATTGTTCCTGAGAAGAATGCCAGGTTTGAGAGATATTCATCTCAGTGGCAATCCATTGAGTGAATTGATACGCAGTGTTTCTGGGACAAATTAAGTGGGTTGGAAAGTATTGGGTTGTCTAATGCAAACCTTGCTGGGAGGATTCCTGAAACCGTGGGTACGTTAAAGTATCTTACCTATTTGGCTCTAGATAGCAATTTAAACCTCGCTCGGAGCATTCCTGAAGAACCATCCACATCGACAGGTGTAGGGATCAACAAATATTTTTACAATTCAAGCTACAGAGCAAAGAAAACCTTTAATATCCAAATATTTATGCTTAAAGTGAAGTGGAATACCTGCTATAAGCAAAAATCCGTTGAAGCAAACCAGGAAAAATGGATTTCTGAATCAGTTTTTGGCTTAAAATTGCTTGGATAACTTCAAAGAACAGTTAACCAAAATGATCCGCCCGCAACAACCGGTGTAATAGCCAAAATTGGGCAAAAGAACGAATAAAATCCATTAATATCGGAAAATTTACGCTGAACGTGGCATGAAAGTAATTATGCAATCAAGGAAATCTGAAAGGCGGTATTCAAATATTTTATGCGATGGAATGTGACGCGTTTAAAACATCAAATGCCATTAATACCCGTAGAGTGCGCTGCAGTGGAGGCGGGCAACCTAGACGGGAAAAAACATCGGGTCGCAAGATTTTTCTGAGATGTAACATGCCATCGCAGGCATGGATGCATAGTGTGAGGGATGGTGATGGTAGCCGGATTTTTTTGAGATGTAACATGCCATCGCATGCATGGATGCATAGTGTGAGGGACAGCGATGGCAGACTGACGTAAGGAGGAGGGATCGCGGGATGGATCAGTACTGTAAGGCATCACATTAATGTATCAATAGAGGTGGAAATAACTTTCCCATGACTTGATTATCTGTAATGGGATTAGCAAGTGGCCTTCCTCCAGCCAGATGACCTGTTTACATGGTTTGGGTAGTAGTGTCGTGGTCTATGTGATTTAGGACACCCATGTCCTTAACCATATTACCAACTTTCAGCTTCTTAACGATTTCGAGCCTGACTCTAACCACATACCTTTGTCTTTAACCCTAAATCTAGTTTGCATACCAGCCACATGTAGGATACTAATGAAATCCAAAGACGCACTCATTTCAACCGTAATAATATAGACCTTTTCTTAAATGAGTTAAATAGAGATTTAAGTTACCTGGCTTATAATAACTATATTGATCAAATTTATTGCAATTTTACTACTACCCTTTCCACTACCATTAACAAGTTCTCTATTAAGGTTTCATATAAGAAGATTAATAGAACTTCCAACCCTTGGTATGATGAGGACTGTAAAAGTGCCATGAAAACTATTTGTGGCACTCCTAACAAAATTGTAAATCTCTGAAATATTAGTATATACAAAGTCATCATTAAAGAGAAGAAGCAGTCAAATATTAATAAGAGACAAGAGCATCTTCTTCACCTTTCTAAAGTTACACCCATAAATTTTTTGTCGAATGTGCTTGTTCCTAAATCTAAAGATAATCATTCGATCCCCTTAGAAAAGTGGGACAACTATCTTGTTAAATTTGGAAAACTAGGTCCAAACTCCATGTTGTGATGCTCAGATTAAGAGGCTAATATTTTTGTTGGATTCCTCTTTCTGAGAGGTGTAAAATCCATATAAAATAGTCTTAATCCGGTGAGCAAAACTTATATTTTGAATTTATTATTCTTAATAAATTCTATGTGCAAGGTCAGCCAGTTTTGTAATGTAGGCTCACATGCCCAACAGATGTGTCACACACCCTCATTGATGGATATAAATACAAGAAAAGTTGGAGAGAATTTCATCACATCACAACTCACATCTTCCTCTCTCATCCTAAAGAGTAAGAGCTACCTGAAGGACGAATTTCAGCCACACGTGGGAAGGACGAAGAGGACAGACCGTACGGCTGAGCTGTAGTACGATTTTCTGCTGCTAGGGTTTCGCAGAAAGTTTGAACAGCGTTGACTTTGGTCAAAGCTTGGTCCAATCAAGCTAAAAACTTGTGGAAGGTTCGATTTTTGAAGGCCGTACTACTTGGCACAAAAATCGAGGTCAAAGGGTTGACCATTTTGCTGCTGCGTTGACTTTTAGCTTGCTGCCCCTGCGTTGACTTTTCAGGATAGCGTTGACTTTTGTAGAATTGACTTGGGTTGACTCATCTACTGATTGGAGGGTTGTTGTGACACATGCTGGGCTGACTGACCAAAGGAGACTTTGCTAGTTGAAGCATCCTGTTGACCGCCGAAACGAACACACACATTTTTACTGTT